>JAIPMN010006025.1:0-11923 GCA_020650975.1 Apostichopus californicus
ATAATATATATTCCATGATGGGCGTCGATATGACTTGAATGTTACATGATTGCTTTATAGATCTGTCATTGAAAGAAAAAGAACAATTTTGTGCAGAAAATCAATAAAAATGTCTTTTACTATAAATGTAGTAAAAAAGGAATAATAATAATAGACATTTTAATAAAAGATTTGGAAATTTTCTAAGTTCAAACAGCTAAACAGTATGATCGACGGGATGATTGCCTAAAATAAACTGTTGAATTAGCTATTGTAGACAATAGTTCTAATGTGCATCCTCAAATAATATCACTTTATATGTTAAATGTTAATAAGTGTGTGGTGTGTTGTAGATATGCTAGGTAGTATCGTTTAATTAAGATACTTGCACTATAATGCATATATAAAAAGAGCAATGTTACTAATGACGCACAAACAGTGTTGTATGGGAAGTGAGGGATCTAAAGTGAGGGGTCAGAAAACTGGTGGGGACCCCTATTGCGTCTCAGATGGGACATTGAATATTTGGATAATTTTCATGTCCATATTTGTAATGTTTATGGCAACTGTTCGAATTTCATTTGAAAAATTCGAATTTTGGTCGGAATTTCGAGGGAGAAAATTCAATAGTGGACGTTTTGTGAAGTATATGGAACGGAATTAATTGATTGCCCCACCCGCACGCCACCCAGCCCCCCCCCCCTTACTAGTACAAAGAATCCAGTTAAATGATTACTGCCGTACGAAGAGCATTGAAAGCGAGGGACTGGAGGGGAGGGGAGGTCCCTGCTGTCCCCCTCTTCGCACGCCTTTGATATATAGTATAATAGTATATAATCGATTTTACGCTCGTACTATAATTGCCTGACTCGTGGTCTCTGGGCTTTTATATTATGACGAATATTCTCCCGTAAGAAAACTGAATGTGGTTATGACAATGTAATGTTTGGGCATATTTATCTACAGAACTATACTATGTATATTAATAATACAGGGGAAATATTGGCAATCTAATATCGTATCATTGTCGTGTTGATTACATCTGGACTCATGTGTCCAAACTAAAACCCATAGATTATCATCAAGTTTATTGTTTTTATTCTTCAAACAAGCCAAAATCACTCACATCAAGTATACCACCTTCTTTTGTTGTTATGGTTGGGAAATGCTTCAAAAAACATATTAAGAGAGAGAATCAGTTTGTATAGTCGGGTCCAACATATCCGTGTCCGAAGAGACTCATTGTTTCTCTATATACTCATGCGCAAAATGTCTGCTAGGTATCTAGGCATAAAGCTATTAAAAAAAAGTCACAATGAATGTGACACTTAATAACTGCAATAAATAAATAAAATATATTTATAAAGCGCACACAATTAAATTAAAACATGATCGAAGGCGCTATCATAAATACACTAAAAAAATATATATAACACAAACTAAGAAGGTAATACTAAAACTGAAAATAAACCTAAGGCCAGTAAAAAACATAGTTAATTAAAATCCAAATACATTAAATATAACAATATAAAATGGCACAAAGGCTGGTAAACAAAAAATCAATCAATCAATCAATCAAATAGATAAATAAATAGGTGATAAAACAATCAGAAGAAACGTGTAAAACAACAATTACAATGTGGTGTGTTAGCTCAGTGGTTAACGCCGGTGCCTTCCAATCATAAGGTCCCCGGTTCGAGTCACTCCAAGATAAATGTAAGTCGTCCAGTTACAGAGTTGTTGACAATTGACAATTCATAATCATGGACGTTAAATATGAATGTAAGAGACTGAACTTCGGTCAGCTTGCGGCTTTGATAAGCCAATGAGGCTTCTTCGCGAGTTCCTGCTTGCAGGAGGATCTAAAATACATACATACATACAATCCATAACTGCGTTAAAAAAGCAAGTTTGTAGTCTCTTTTTAAATGTCTCAAGGGAAGGGCTTATAGGCGACCATTCCCGGGTAGATCGTTCCACAAACGCAGAGACAAATTTTCGAACACGCGATCACTATACAATGCTTTAGGACTGTTACCGAATGATATGGACTGTCTTACAGACTTAGCTTTAAGCAATGGTTGCCACTCAGGCACGCAGTTTCCGAGTGTGAAAATATTTTTTCTCTAAAGAATATAAGTTACTATAGGTGCCAGGCAATGAAAACATTTTTAAACCATTAGCAGTAATTTATAATTTATCCTTTGATGAACCGGTAGCCAATGAAGCGCCTTCATAATGTCCGTGATATGATCGAATTTTCGAGCACAAGTGAATCAGACGTGCGGTTGCTTTTTGAACACGAACTAGGGGGTTGAGTTTATTAGCAGGCAAACCAGCCAACAGAGAAATACAATTATCAAGTCTGGAAGAAATAAGGGCATACACAAGGTTTTTTTTACTGTATCAGATCGAGACAATGGCGTATTTCGGATAGGACTGATGCTTCTCATGTAAGCATAAGCTGACTTATAAACATTTGTAATGTGCATTTCCCGAGTGTCGTTTTCGAACGGTCTTCCTCATCGAACTTTTCTCCTTCAGTCATGTTGGCGACTCTCGTTCATAGGCAAATATTAATACCAATACAATTTAGAGAAAATGTTATATGGTTAATGCAAAAGGTGTCATTTATGTTTAAAAAAAATCTTTTTGTGCCAGCAAATTCTTGCGATTTTTCCTTTGACCAAATGTATAGATGTGTTGCAGTGACGTCATATTTTGGGACATAGCGTGAATCATGCTCAGTGACTGGAGGGAAAGAGAGCCTCTCTATATCGTTACGTTCAATGGGCTAATTTTCTTTATTTTGCTCGTCTTTCTTCATTTGCGAAAAGATTCAAATTATATATATTTTTTGGGTTTGTTTGATTTTTGTAGAATAACATATGGCAAGGTTTACTCAAAATATTCACCAGTCATTTAGAAATCATCGTTTGAATTTAGGGCTACATAGTAAGTCAGTGTGAGAAGAAGCGATTTTTCACTCCAGCAAAATTGATCACGTGGTGTGAAAACCAGTGAATGATGTCATGTGCAAGACCTCTATTGGCATCCCAAGACAGGGTCAACAGGGTCACGCCCCCCCCCCCCCCAAACGTCTTTGAATACCCGGTGTGTAGACCAAAATTATACAGATGTTCGACTCTGTTACCTGTCAGTGAGGTTCTTGCTATGCAGATACATTTGATGGTCTACATCCCCCACGTCCACCCCGCCAAAAGAAATGCAACATTGTAAGCAAAACCCTGATATATTTTATTAAACTAGTGAAGAAATGACTTGAAATAATTTATTTTAAGTTCGACTTTCAGATGAAAACAGAAATCATCAGAATGAATATTTAACCGAATATATTAATATTTAACTTCAGGAAGAAAGTAACTTATACGACTATAGCTGAACTTTACTGGACTTAGGCCTATATAACAATATATTAATTAAGCAACAAAGAATTATAATGCGCGCGTATCCAACCAGAAAAGGGCGTTCAAGGCGCAAAAGCTTGTCGCAAAAGACGAGTGTTAAGCTTCTTTTTAAAGGAGGAGACACTTTTAGCCGTCTTGATTTCAAGGGGTAACATACGGTATCCCACAATCGCGGTGCAGCGACTGGCAAAGATCTATCCCACCCCCCACGCCCCCCCCCCATCCCAAGAATGGTTGGATTTAGATTCCCTGAGAAGTGAACAAGTACGGACAATGTTAGAGACATGTGGCCTTAATGTCACTGATGCATCAAACATCACCCCAATATTTCTTACTTCTGGCACAGTTGCTATTTCTGAATTTGAACTTGTGTTGGATTCGATTCGTTTCGATTATATAATCAGGTAGTTCTTTGACGAGTCTTAAACGACCACAGATGTGGGAGAAGCCTGCAAACGCTTATGGGTTATAACGTTCCCGTCGGGTGGATTCCAGTTCAACATTTTAACTCAAATTTGGAATCTTTTTAAATTTGGAAATTTATTTCAAATGGGACACAGTGGGTTGCTCTTGGATGAAGAACCCACCTTACTATGACCAGTCTGGGGATCAAACCCGGAACCTTCCGATTGCTAAGCCTCATTGCTACAAATGGCAATGCCTATATCCACTTGGCTCCTTGCTATCCGAGTCCGAGTTTTAGGCTTTGAAAATTTGAATCGAGTCCGACCTCGATATGAAGTCCTGTTTATTCGAGCTTTACAACTCTGATCAGAAGTCATTTTCTTTTACAATACAATAACGAATATACTTTTTAGTATTTTCAAATATGGAACTTAATTCATTTGAGTATATAAAGCGGAACAGCCAATATAGTTTTGGGTTTTATTCAAATATTGAGATAAATTTGAACCTATCAAACTGCTTTCCACGGTTAATTCTACTGATACACTTGTTAGCATGCTGGTTGAGTGAAACATATTTCTCCACGTTTTGTTACAAGGATGAATTTTGAAACGTACGCCTGTCAGTGACACAAGTGAATTGCGTATCCTGATTGCAGAAAAAGTAAATCATTTCAAACTTATGAATCTTACCCTGCAGCTGATTTCCAATAACATCGAAAATTAGAATTATCACTTAGAGATAGAATAAAATATAAGTTCCTTCAAAACGTGAGTTTTGAAGTTCAAAGAAAATTCATAGGCCATGTTGAACCTTTGACTTTCTACTTGCAAGGACAGTTCAAACGAATCATCTATCAGTGTAGTTATCTCTGATGTATCCATTTGTGTCTCCGAAGAAGGCTGTCTTTGGCGTAAAATATACTTTACTTTGGCAAGTTCGCCGTGATATCACAACTAGGGGCCTCAGAGATCCATCTTGTTTGATCTTTTTTCAAAAATAAAGCAGTGTCCAAACCCGATAGTGGCAATCCCATTGTAATATACCCTTGGTTTAGTTTGATAGCTAATAGCTTTCTAATGTACAGTCATAAACAAGCCATGTTTGCTCATGTTCTATATTTTTAAAGCTATAACTAATAGTTCCTGGATTAAATTATTTCAAAATGTAAAAAGGATCATCGGCGATCCATTTTAATCTTGACTTATTAGTCTATAAGTTTTTGAATTAGCAATTTACCGCCGGACACAAGTTCTTAGTTTTGTTTTTCCCATATTGTTTTTTTTTATAGATTTATATTTCAAGCATCACCCCGATAGTACATGAGTTCATCGCCCGACTCCATATAATAATATATTTCATATTTTATTTTTAAAGACAATAAGGAAATAATGACCCACGTGAAATTAATACCAACTTACCTCGCAAATAAACAAAAGGAAACTTAATGCTTTATATACTCCTTTCATTAAAACAGAAAAAAAGAAAAGAAATGTGGCTGAAAAATAAGAAGGGTGAGAGCCTGCCGGAGGCGGAGGAAGATCACTAAGAACCTTGTCAGGAAATGGTTAAAAGCCTCCTGTAGTGCTTTCTTTAAATAGGGATAATATTTACATCTATGCTCTTTATTGAGAGACAAAGACGAGGACTCGATAGTTTTAATTTTTATTCTTTTTCCCTACTGGAGGAAACTGGCTTATTTAGATTAAAGTATCCGATTTGCTGAACAGGCTATCACTGAATTCCTTTAAAATGAAATATAAAAGTATAAATTGTTCAAGAGAGGTGACTATGCCATGAATTAGCAAATAAACCATGTTATTTGGCTCGCAGTCCTGATCGGAATATTAACTTTATAGCTTGATTTAGTGTTGTAAAATCATGACAGGGGCTTGTCTAGTTATCAAGTATTTCATATGACACATGTTGTGTCATATCATGGTAGGCTGTTATAGCCTATACCGATACGGAATAACCAGTTGATTAATATGTAATATCTCTGTCTCCTCAATCACGTCATAAATTTATAAACATTGGAAATATTGCATTGGAAATTGACATTTATACTTAATCATGCACATTGATGTAAATCATGATATGACAAGTTGATTGCAGAAAAAGGTCTATAAATTGTCTACAACATTTGATTAAAACAAAATACTGATTTTTAGTAAAGTTTATTTTTTTAATGTTTCATTAATGTGTTGGGGAGGGGGGGGGTCACATGTCCAGTCAATGCAGGTGTTTAATAGGAACATTTTTTGTTTTGGTATAGTATTGTGGTATATTTTGGTAGTATTGTTTTGTAAATGCTTAAGTTTGTTAACAAAGGCTTGTGCGTTGTGGACTATTACACGTTAATAAGCAAGAGTTTAGGTTTAGTTACTACACAGGGCGGGGAACTCATATACCTATGCATCCTGTGTGAGAGTAATATCTAGAGTGTTAACCAGGCTTACAAAAGAGTTCTGCCTGTAAGTTGGTTTCGTTACCGTATATTTTGTTATATTTTGTATTAAATTAAATTATACTCTGTTACGTATTCCACCCACATCGTTTGGATATTGTGTAGACTATTAAGGACACGATAAGCCATCATTCATTTAAATGATTGCAGGGTTTTTACTAGTATTTGCGTTGCCTAGCCATGTTATACATCCTCGTTGAGGTAACGGTCGCCTGTTCGACTCAGAGCCGTCTCGCTCCATTGGTGCGGACTGTGTAGTTAAGCCTGTGAGGCACTTTCCAGAACTGTTCATATTGAAAATACCCGAAACAAGAAAAAAGCGAACTAGTGTAGACTCTTTTTTTGCGAATTAATTTTTGTTCATCTCAATTTTATAATAATAAATAATTTTCGACGGAAAAAGATAATAATTTGAAGAAAAAAAACCCATTGATATTTTAAGGAAGTCATGTAAACGGCTACAACAGAGTGAATTCATTTAGATTATGAGTTCGTTTCTATCACTTACAATTTTTGTCATCTACAGAGAATGTTAATAGTCTTATAAACCAAAAAAACTCTGTATTTTGCAAATGTTTCAATATTTTGCATTAGCTTGCAATATATTCAAAACAGGAAAGTAATAGGTAAGGAATAGAAGTCACTATAAATATTAAACGCTTGGTTGCATTTCTGGCGTAGAAAGATATTTATGAATCAGGCAACAATATCTCTGTTACAATCTATATCTATAAGTAGGAACACAGACCTACCTTACTTACTAGAAGCTTTTCGATTGCATTCATAGAAGATGAATAGATGAAAAGTCTCAACCTATAAACAGTTAAAAGTCACTACATATATTAAACACTTTGTTCCATTTCTGGCGTAGAAAGATTTTTTATGAATATGGCAACAATTTATTTCATACAATCTATATCAATAGGTAGGAACACAGACCTACCTTACATATACTAGCAGCTTTTCTATTACATCAATGGGAATGAACATAGGCGTAGGAGGCGTGGGGGTGGCTGGGGGGGGGGCTGCAGCCCCCAACCAATATTTTTTCGTGAAAATTCGGGCAATATGCTGAGAACTTTTCGGGCACATACTGAAAGAAAAATAATTTGCAATGTGCTTTTCAATGGTTAAACTGATATTATTATGATCATTATTATTGTAACGACTTCCCCAATAATTATAACCAATATGGAAGGGTAATAACACGGCAAATGATTGTATGTTATTGGCATGCGATGTAATAACCGATGCATGCCTATATGATATGCACATTAAAATGTTGAACGCGCGCGGAGCGTGCGAAAAACTTGGTTATATTTTTCGGGCAAATCGTTACAGCCCCCCCCCCCCCAAATCAAGCTGGGCTCCTACGCCTATGGGAATGAATAGATGAAAAGTCTCAACCTATAAACAGTTACTTTGTTTCCTTTTTTTTTGGGGGGGGGGGCGGTACACAACTCCTGTGGTGTCACACAGGGCTCTAGGAAATGCGAAGCTATGTACAGAAAACGAAATGTTTCCTGATCGAGAGATTTTAATAATTTTACATAATTTTATATTTACTGAACCAACTACCACAGAATTTATCGCAAGCTGAACAACCCATTTCAAAAGTCCATAACCATATCCAGACGCCTCAACATATTTCTTTAATATTTGATAGCAATAATTTCAAGTACAGATTTAATTTCTGGCCAGTTAATGAAAGGCGGTAATAACAACTCCAATCGGTGAACTTCTCTCATAGACAGATATAAGGAAGTATATAGTTTGTGTTTTAATTAATATAATAAAATAAATAAGTTTACAACAATTATCCGTATTATTAAACAACAAAATCCCTGTATGTAACGTAGGTCCCAAAGCGTATCATCGGCTACTGCATGGTGTGTACCATCTAAAGCAGTTTCTGGAGCCCAACCAGGGCCCGCTATATACTTGTAAACGGATGCAGCAGTTTGTGTTCAATTGCTAAAGTGTATCATGAGAAGTGGAAAAGATTAAGAAACACTGCCGTTAAAAGGAACTGTGACTAAGACACCACTCTTAATCTGTATACTAAGTAAATGCTACTAGTATAGTTGAGTTATTAAATAAACTTAAATTGGAACTAAGACGTCCTCCGTTTGTCCACTAAATGCAAAAGACTGATTGAGAAAAAATGAAGGCGAACTTAAGATGCCATCCCGGGTGTGTCTACCAAGTTCATTCAATTTCGAGTTTCATTGTTACTTTAGTTTCAACAATGTTGTTCGTGTTTCAACAATGTTGTTCATGTCACTAAAGAATCATATGCAAGAGAAAACTGTGTAAATTCTACAGTTTTGACTGTAGCTTCAGTATATTAAATACACTTGAACGACGATGTTATGGGATTCTAGGGTCAAATGTTTCGAGAATTTTGAAAAAGAAAACATATATAGTAAACGTAGATTCTTCAACCAAGTTTATATATATGCCAGCGACCTGTTTACTTGTTCTGCAGTGAGAAATCAACTTACTGTATATTCTCTTCCATGACCAACATGGCCACCCCCCCCCCCTTCCCGCCCGCCTCAGCCCACACTAATTTTTATCTGTAAGATGTTAACGAATTAAACTTACGTAGCAAAGTCACATGAATAACAATTTTTTTTAAAAGTCCGAAAAACAAATAGACTACTGATTTTTGCAATCAATGATAGACGCGTCGAAATAACTTACTACCCACTCAGGAGCTGCAAACAAAAGCGCTTAGTAAACAAATATGAAAACAACGTTTGAAAGAAAAAAATCAAACCGTTGAAAAGATCTAGAAATGCGATTTGTGTTTCCCACACCGAGACCCTGCTATATTCAGCAGTTCAATTAATGGTGTCGCATTGGATGATCCCGGATTTCATAAACATGGGCAGGGAGGGGTGTGACCCCGTTTCGTTCAAAACCGATTCTGTAACCTAGGAGGTTAGGAATATATTCTCCCAAAACAAAATATATACAGATATAAAAATAACAATTAGACTTTATTAATGGTCTAATGGTGCTTTTGTATCAGGTTGAAAACTGGAAAAACCTACACCCAATTCATTGTTCCGCGACTGTGTTACAAACTGTATTACACTTATATATAACTTATTCATTTCAGTATCAATATCTGACAATCACGAACTTTGACATTGGGGTATACTCGTGGTAATAACCGAATTTGGTGCTGAACTTAGAGAAAGGTGAGGTGAGGTAAGGTGCGGGAGGGGGGGGGGGGTGCTCGAAGGTTAATCGAATTTACACGAAGAGGAAGAAGAATTGGTCGTGGTTCTTCGTCAGCATTTAAACCTCATTATGTATTCCGTTTTTAGTACTATTGTGGTGTAAATAATCACATATAAAATCATTACGATATATTTCGTTTTCTTGCCAAACGTTTGGCCCATTCCCAGAGATCCATTGAATGACAAATTCTAACCAAAAGCATCCTATGTTAGTGTACAAAATAGTCGAACCAAACAAATCATCAGACGCATGCGCAGACTGTTCAGACTGTTCAGCAAAAAATGTTCATTGTTTTTATTTTTCAACGTTGCGTATTGAAGTCAATGCATTTGCTCGATTGCAATGTTAGTTACACTGTTAGGACACATAAACACTCAACAAGAATAAAAACCAAACTTGAAAACCAAAACAGCAAATCCCAAGGAAGACTGGGCTCAAAATACTGCCATTTTCGAACAGGTCATGTGAATCTGTGTCCTGGTGTGAGGTTTTGAACCGGGAGGTCTCGAGGCGGATACTATAATCCATGCACCACGCATTCACCTTGATAACCTGATTTAGGTATCAGACCATGTGTTAGGCGTTAGGCGATTACTTGTAAAATTATTATCCTATACTCTTAACTGTAAACTTCTGTAAACTCACTTTGGCTGAAAGGTTAATTAACAAATGAAATGCAAGGGTTGTCTCTTATTTCAATTATTTGACTGTCCTCGTTACGACGTTGCATTAAATCAATATTATAATGTTTTGCTATATTTTATAATAGTTCAAAGGACGACTCCCTGTCATTAAAGATCACGGACGCTCAGTTCCAGGTTAACCGTGTCAGAAAATAACTACAAAATCTCAGTTTTGTATAGATTTTGCCCATCCGCCAAAACTTGAAATGTCAAAGGGTTGTTATTGGTATCGACTTTGTAACCTGCACGAGTAACAATACTTCACGTCATTCATTCAGTATTCAAATCAGCATTAAAATGAATGCGCTCTCGAACAAGAGCATGCACAAAAACAATACCTACAAAAAAAAAAAAATCTATGATGGAAGTTGCCGTGTATGACGTCACAATAGCACAACGTATGACGTAAACTAAATATCTATATAAAAAAAAAATGGAAATATATAACAAATGAACCTGAACGATATTTCAACAAGGATTTGTCCTACTTTTTTTTCAAACCAAGAGAGAACTGCAAAACGTTTACAGAAAAACAACATCCAATCAAACAATGAAGTTGTCAACTTATTCAAAATAGTGGGTGGAGTTATTCTTAGATTAAACAAAGGAAATATCATAACACTATTTGTCGAAGTTCCTACCAGAAATTATTTTGGGTTTAACATGCACTCATTTTATGTTACCCTTTTATTTGCCATATACTTAAAAACAAATATCGTCTGTAAATGAAACGTTCCAAGAAAATGAGGGCGTTTCCCATTTTAAGTGTACTCCTCTGAAGTCAGGACCGGAGCTGCTTCTATATATACGGCCAAGGGCGTAGGAACCGGTGGGGCTGGGGGGCGCCAGCCCCCTTCAGTGAAAAATATGGTGGGGCGGAAGTATCAATGACCTTGAGAAAATATCAAAATATGAAATATTGTTAGAAATAATTTTCGTTCAACATCATAATCATTATCACAAAAAGCGGCTGTATAGTAAAATACTAACACTCTGATATCCTATCTGTGTTAAAATTTGGGCGTCCCCCACCCCCACCCCCACCCCCGCGCTACTGTTTCTACATTATCGGGCGCACAGGCTTATAACAGGTTCATATCCTCATCACCTAGATCTATAATTTATTATTTATTCTGTGATAGGAGATATGAGATAAGTGCAGGGAGGAGGGTGGTGTCATTGATAGGATAACTGTTTGTTCGTATATGTTTATACTAGCGACATGAGACAACCATACCCATGAAAGTAGCGAGATCCGTGATCAAAATCGATAAATTTGTTCCTGATAAAAGGATCAGACCACACCGATATTTTAAACTACAGATCGTTCGGATGTCGTTCTACAAAGAATTGTTTCGGTATATATAAATTCATCTTTATCCAAGATTACTAAAGTACAGAAGTGTTTCACTGACATGTTCTACCCCCTCCCCTCCCCTCCCCTCCCGCCCCCCTTACCCCTCCAGCATGCCAGTGGATATATGATGGCTTTGAATAACAAGGTATTTTGCAAATTTACCCTGCAGCCAGGCGCGTAGCCAGGAATTTGCCAAGGGGGGGGCGAAAATGTAGAAAAATTTTCAGAGCCGTAGATATGGCATTGCATACTATCTAAGCGTACTAGAAAATTTTGGCTGAAAATGCCTCCCAGATCGCTGGAAATGGCACTTCCCAGGCCTTGTAAGTTGCATCTTAGCATTTTCTCTTTT
>JAIPMN010006026.1:0-34708 GCA_020650975.1 Apostichopus californicus
CCATTGCACTTTCGGATGGGTTGACCCCTGCGATTCTCTCAAACGTAGAGAACTCGGGCGTATAATTTCTGGTAGTGGAGGACTGCGTTCGCGCTATCCTCCTTATAAAACTAAATGCAACGAAAATACAAGTAACTTAGATACCATACTGGTTCGATTAGCTGCATCGATTAAAAACTTACGACAATTGAGTAACGTCCATGAAGAACTTCAGCAAAAGCTTTCAGACAAACGGCGTTCAATGATTCGAATGAAACGAATTTGAGTTATAGGTCACGACCAAATAAAGTGAAAAAAAAACTTGTGCGTGACTAACCTTTTATAGATACTATAGACATTTCTGTGAATTGCTGAGTATCATTTGGAATCGTATCGTAATGTATGTATCGTAATTTATGTACCCCTCTTAGGGGAATCGTGATACACACCCGACGATGCTCACACGGTCACAGTCTCGGTGCAAGAGGACAGGGGTTGAGAGCGGTTCATGCATTCGGTTGTTTGGTGTATCGTGCCCAGGTTCTTCCTCTGTGACTTCTTTAAAAAAAGTACCATGGTAATTCTTTTGGTATATGGTAATGTACAAGCAGAAAATACCGATGACAATAGGACCATATTGGCGGTGATACAACCATAATTAGGTTTTAGCATTTAAAATCTTGTGAAAGGGAAAACGATTGTTTTGTATGATTTGTGTTCTCCCTTTTGTATTTTGTTTTGGAATGTGTCACAAGTTGTTAACGTCAAAGAATAATGTTAGAATGACGTAAGCATTTGATAATACAATTTTACTGAATCGATTGTCTAATTGTTCTCCCATCAGGATTAGTACAAAAAGCAAACAAAAACAACACCTGCAACTGTCGGATAAGTGTAGTCCAATGTCCTTTCAGAGAAGAGCGTGCATATTTTTTTAAAGTGAGAAGAACATTCTGGACTTCCAAGGTTTAGTGCGCTTCATCATCTCACAGGAATCAGCCGATGAAAGTGACGCTTTTGTGATCTCGGATGATCGGTACCTTAATTATAAATAGCGCCACACAATTATGTTGGTCTCATTCGGAGTCAAATTTAGGTATTATATGTATATTATGGCGCTGGTTTCATTATGTGCAGTATTGTGCACGCCACATTGGCGCGTGGTTCTTTTCTCGGCTGCCCATGGATCTGTTTTTACCTCCATGGTGAGAGGTAAGCAAGTATGCCATTGTGAAGAAAACAATTGTAAACCTTCAAACAAGGGATCGCTAATATATTGTCAAGCTCTGGTAAGTGTCCTAGAGAAAGGTTTAGGTTTGGGATGGATCTGTCGACTTGACATGCGGGGAGGAGGCGTTCATATCTGATGTTTGGTCGCTTTAAACTATACCCGAGTTATACTCTCAGTTTTCTTGTTAGGAACGATATTTAGGTATAACATTTCATTTATTTCCTTCTTCGGGTTCCCACTGGAAACATTCCCACTACTCGAAAGAAATGAGAAGATAGTCCACTTCCAATATTATGGTATAGTTGCATATATTTGACAAATAATGTTTTACAGCTTGTGTATTGTTTATATAAGCTTGGCATGCAAAATTAATAAGAATATGACTAATATAACATAACTGAAAATATTTAAATAATCAACACTTGAAGCACTTACATTAAAAATAAGATTTATATTGAATTTAGTTGATAAATACTTACAAAAGAAAATAATAAGTCATTGAAAAGTTATCTTATGTACTATGTACTAAAATACACACTAAATACCGGTACACAATGATTTAATTGAAGCTGACGATACGCTGATTAGCTTTTCCGCGCGCCAGTCGTTTTGTGTAATAACACATTTTGCATTTTTCGTTAGTAATCTATACAGTCATGCAGCGGATAGTGACAGTATAGTGTCCCAAAAAAATCGAGAATTTTTAGTAAGCATATTTAGGCCTATATAGTGTGAACAATCTGTCCACACAATCTTTTCAAACACACACTTGAATTGTAGACACACCTATGCACACACACACACACACATTAAATCATCGAGACACAATATTAGCCTAAAAAACACAACGTTTATACCTTCTTCATTGGTTACCGATCATCAATCTGCGATGTGACGGCTACGTATGTATGTATATAGGCCTATAAAGGTGTGTATTGTTCCTTAATATGATAAAACGAACAATTTGCCAGCTTTAATCAAACTTGAGCTCTTGTCTGGAAATAATATAGAGAGTAGTAGCCCACCGGAAATGAATGTGGCAGCAATTTCAAGCTACCACTATGGGTGAACCACAATTGCATGGTGACGTTTCAATATGTGTAGCACTGTCCAGAAAACAGGCAAATTAAGATTTATTTGTCTGTTTGGCTTGTTACTTTAGGGAGTTGGTATAACAACTCCCTGGTTACTGGCAGCAATTTCAAGCTTACACTATGGAGGCCCCACATTTGCATGGTGACCTTTCAATATTTGTAGCACTGTCCAGTAAACAGGCAAATTAAGTTGTATCGTCTGTTTGGCTTGTTTCTGTCACGTCTGGAAAATCCGTCTGTGTTCCAGCAGACGGTTGACGATCATGATCATCTATATATGCGGGATTAACTGCAGACAGCTCAGCATCGTCAGTTTTCGCGCCATTTTCTTCGTTCTTTGTAGAGGGCGCTTCTCTTTTAACAGGCATATGTACTTCGCCTATGTAAGATTTGTACATTCCGTAGAGAACGATGAGGGACACGAAAGCGAGCATGACCCCGTTTGATATCCACATTCCGGTAAAGTTAAAATCATCTGTGAAGAATATGAAAATAATGATTATAATCGTCATCATCACCATCATCAGAAGTCCCATAATATTAGTAATGATGATGGTAAATAATAATCATAAAATTAAGTTGTAGGGCATAGTTATAAAGTTCACAAATCCTAAATGTAACACGGAAGATGTAGATTGTATAGGGAAACAGTGAAGTTCATTATAACTTCTGGGGCCTGTATAGCAGGCGATATGGGTGGCGTTATCTACGTATATGAGACTGTACGAGATTATGCGTGATCAATGAATTTTAATGATGGTTAACAGACATGCCTAGTACGTCCGGTATGGGTTCTCAATAGGCTGACCGCAAATATTTTCGTTCAGACCGCGAAATATAATCGTCCCTTAAACGTTGCACTTATCGGGTATATATGCGGCCTTTAGTGAAATTTTCGTTCTCTCTGACCCTTTATTCCAACGTTTCTGACCCGCATATAGTATAATCCCTCTGTACACACGCAACCATAAAACCATAGACGTTTACAGTTAAAAGCACATTTTGGGGTTTTCGATAACCGGTTAATTGTCCAAATACGTAACAGGTTTACAATAAAAAGACTTAACCGATAAACCGTCAAAATTGAACCTGTTAATCCCGTGTGTGAACGAGAGAGCACATTATTTTGGTACTTGTTATGTCTCCACCTCTCTCTCTCTCTCTCTCCCTCTCTGAAATTGCCGCCTCAGAAAAGTAGTATTGAGACAGTGTCGCCCTCCCACCTTTACCACCCCAAGGCTAATTTATGTATACATATATAACAGTCGTACACTAATAGAACCGTTAGCATATATCATCCAGTCTTGGTTTACATGTTGAATAAGTCGACGCCAGTGTCCTAACAATGGTCTTGATCGCCAATTCAGAGGAGACAGTAAGAGCCCCTTCACCCACCCACCCCGCCCCTTCCACCAGCCCATCCAGACCCTCTCCCATACTTACACTCGGCTCTTTTGGACCGCTGGTGCTCGGCTGAGTTATCTCCGCGGCCACTTTGGAAATTATTCATGAAGCATGCCACAGCAACAAGAATTGTCGTAAGCTGATGTCCCCACTCCATTGTTTCATTTAAACAGTTCGTTTAATACAACACCCTTGGTGAACCAATTTTCAAACTGGTTACACTGAAATTCACTGACACAATCTGGTTTAAAGGTTCCAAAAATAAAAGTAGGTCTATTTCGACTATGATATCTGCACCTGGCTTTGGTTGAAAAAAAAAAGTTATTTCTCACGAAAGTTGTCGATCTCTTATAAGCTAAAGCTGGTATATTTTGTTTACAAGATGAAAGTAAACATTGGTCCGTTGAGGAAATCCTGACCTATTTTGGGTCACACTCGACTGAATGATGGAAAATGGAAACACTTCTGTATTGCTAAATGCCTATAAAAACTGACTGATTATCTACGACGTTGTGCACGGATTGCGCGATCCTGAATTCCTCCCTTGTAATATTATTGTCAAAACGAGGTCGATCTTATTGTTTTGATTCTCTGTAGAACAAAGAGAAACGGAAGCAGAAAAAAACATTACTTTTTTAAGTCAAAAAGCCGTGTGTAGTCGGGATGTACCTGAAGAGACTATTACTCCGATTTGCTGCAAATATCATCAACAAACCGACATGTAAACATATACACACACACACACAAGTGACTTGTCCAGTAGACACGAAGGAGGTGAAATTTCAGTACTGAGTGCAAAGTCTTGCTTCATATTGCTATTGTTAAAGCTATTCTTCATGGAGCTACAGGGTCAAAGATCCATTATGTTAAGCCGAGCGCTCGCCCCATCTAGAGCACGTCTGACTTGAATAGACTGACGATTGCGGTTTATCAGTGATAGCTGTTTGCATAAGGTTAATAGTACAATTTAAACTTCAAATAAAGGGTACTCGAATAGAACGGAGAAGTATTTTGAGACTTCTGCAACTTACAGTTATAGGGGGGCCCTTATACGGTGGTCTATATGCATTCTATTACAAGCTGAGTAAGTGGAAAATGTAACTTAAATGCCGGCCATCACTGCAGAAACCAGGGTGGAAACTACCAACCTTGGCCTTTTAGCTAAGATCATGTGCAGTATCTGTTCCCTTTCGAGGGAATGGTGATACACAATCGACGATGATCACACAGTCACAGTCTCGATGCAAAGGTATTATAGGGTTGAGAGCGGATCAGTCGTTCGGTATGTATGTATATATATAAATGTTTACGTGCTCTTCACAATCACCGTCGAAACAGTTATAGTGTCACAACCGAAATATGAAAACGCAAGAAAGCCTGATTACAAACTGCGAATACATACTTACTTTTTATGATCTACAGAACTATTCGGTATTCTCCTTGCGTCCATACTTGTGTTATCTAACATGACATATTGTCGTTTGTCTCTCAACTCTCACAGGTACTATATAATAGCATACCAGTACAATCCGCGTATCAATCCGTGTCAACTTGGAATCAATAATTCTTTATTTTATACAATCTTACACCTTTCAATGATACCGCGTTCATAACCGCGTCACAAATAAATATAAAATTTCGCACCTCTTTTATGTGTAATTGACAATAAAAAATACTAATTTTTAAAATACAATTAACAGGTTTCCATCTCATTATGTAGTGCAAAATTTCAAACTTCCCAATCGTTCAGTTTCGTAGCCCATTAAGACTCCAAAAGACCTTCAGTATTGGCTTTAAAAATGCTAGAATGTCTAATACTTTTTAAGAAAAAGTCACCCAGGAAAGAACCTGGGCACGAAAACCAAACTACCAAACGACTGATCCGCTCTCAGCCCCAGTCCCCTTACATCGGGACTGTGACTGTGTGATCATCGTCGGGTGTGCATCACCATTCCCCTCGAAAGGGAACAGATACTACACATGATCTTAGCCAAAAGGCCGAGAAGCTAGAATGTCTAATAGTGGCCACCCATGTTCTAACTTCAACAAGCATTTAAACACAAGCTATAAAGTATGTTTACTCACTGAGATTAGTATTTGCTAAATCACCTTTCCTCAACGTTGGAAATAATTTGGAGATCCAGTATCACGAGAATGTACTTTTCTAAACTTTTGAAATTTAAGATTACTAACATCTGGGGGTGGGAAGGGGGGTGGTAATAATAACGACCTATAACTTGAATCATTCGCTTCAAAATTCTTCATGTCATAATTCTGAAAAAGGAAGCTGCAATGCATGAACATTAGACAACCTTTCAGTTATCGAATAAAGGACTATAAATGAAACTCCTGATAAGGTGGCGCTATACAACAACTGGACACAAGGTACTAAAAATGAAAACCCCGAAACAATGGTACATAGTGTGCTCTCCGTTTGATTTATAAGGGGTTAATTAACGGTCTAGCGTGCGTTACTCACAGGATTAATGCACGATCGGGGGATAATGCAAGCGATGCACGAGGGCGGAGCCCGAGTATGGCAAGCCATGTGGGACAAACACTGCATAATATATCCGCGTATTAATTGGAATTTATACGCGTATTAATTGGAATATATACGCGTATATATTATTAGCCAATCATATGGCTTAAATATATCCGCGTATTAATTCGAAAATATACACGTATTAATTCGAAAATATACACGTATTAATTCGAATATATACACGTATTAAATAAAATACATATGGGGATTAAATCCAATATATGCACGGATTAATTAGAATATACACGAAAAAACATTTCCGCTCTTGCTGTGTACATATACCAACGATAAATGTTTGGCGGGCTCGCGAGATCGCTTCAATAAGCGAAACTTTACACATGTAGGCTACAACACATGTATATTCGAATTAATACGCGTATATATTCGAATTAATACGCGGATATATTATGCGGTGTTTGTCCCACATGGCTTGCCATACCCGAGTGCATCCAGCGACAGCATTAACACCCGGAGTGCATTAATCATGTGAGTAACGCACGCTAGACCGTTGATTAACCCCGTTCATTCATACACTACCATTTGTGTGGGGGAAAATCATAAAACAAAACATTTTTGGTTACATATAACCAAAGATTTATTAAAGTGATGCCCCGTAATTTTACCGTGCGTTACTCACAGGATTAACCACGGTCAGCTGACCTGAATGGACCAATAGGATTTAGGAATCTTTACTAAGTATGAATGAACTTTAGTTTATTTATGATATAAGGATAAACATTTTTCAATACGTAAGTTAGAATTGATTGATTAAAGGAGAAATCACTGGCTGCTTTCACGTATGGCTTGACATCGATACGAATAATTCTTGCATCCTAAGTCAATGGACAGGATGAATGGCGTTCAATTCAAATGATAGTATATTATATAGACTCAACTCATAGTTATATTGATATGTGAATATTGATGCATCCATTTATTAATTTTTAAATATTATTTTATATGATAGATTAAAGGAGTCATCCAATACCAAAAAAATGTGACACTTGTATGGAAGAGAAAAATATTCTACACTGTCAGATGAAAACTCTATCTCAGTATATCTTTTTATTGGCTCTTATAGATATGGTCATTTGAATGATTATCGTTTGTGTAAGTTTACCCATCCTTACTCCAGGAAGTGGATCAAATCAAATGGGCCGTTATGTCACCATGGCAGTTGTTGTTCAAAATCTTTACTTTTCTGTAATATATTGCTTGCAGATATATCATTGAAATGCAATAAAATTTGGAATGATTGCTAAGCCGTCATTGGTCTATAGCGGTATTTTGAAATTTATCACTAGACGCAACGTTTTCGTACGTGGTTTTCCATGGTGGGTGAACAGGGGTATAAAGGGGGAGGGGGGGGGGGGGTTCAGTTCAACTGTCAGATGTCTTCACACAATATCACTAAGTTTTAAATTTCGACATATATCTTCTCTATACAAAATGTTGTGAGAATGTGGTTTTGGCCAAAATTATTTAGAATTCAACTTTAGCCACCGTAGTATCCCTGTTATTCCACCTGACCTTCCCCATATCGTATTAATTCCACTTCCCTTTCCTCCTCAATCTCCTTGTTTCTAAACCTACCCTCCTCTTTCAAGTTGCAAACAGGTGATATTATTTCCTTCTGGCAGGCTGTATTTGGCTTGCTCCACATACCATTCCAAATATTGTTTTACCACAGACAGCTTAAATATGGTATCTGGTACAAGCTGAAGGTCTTCTCCCGTCTAGGTTTCGCCTGTCCAGTGTCGCCGTCCCCTCCCCTCTATCTCCCCCCCCCCCCTTCTCCCTATACGCCCCTTTCCAATCTGTTCTTCAGTGCTCACCTCCCTGTTGTTCAAAAATTACAAAGAAACAAACAAAAAGAAATATCGAGGGCGCTAATACAGTTTTTAGGCACGCTAAACTCGGAAATTTTGGTAGTTCTAAACATTCCCGCGAAAATTGTTTTTCTCAAATTTTCATGGTTTCCTTCTGAACTGGTAAGTATAACTGCCACACAAGATTGAGCAGGTTTTCATTTCCTGTTTTCGTTGTTCGTTTACATCAAAGAGTTTGCTATAAACTTGTCCTAGGCGAATATACCTGACATTTCTTCAGAATCTAAGTGCACAGTATCGTACTTATCGCCGGGGCCTGTGTACAGCCTAGGCTTGACTATTCGTGTTGTTACCTATCGTAGCTTTTCCTAGCCTAGGCGTAGCCTGGCGATAGTAACTTGCACTGTAGCATTAGGCAATGTTAGGTAAACCAGGGCTGGTTCAGAGTTAGGCTTACGGGCAAAGATTAGGCCTGGGCTAGTAAATTGAACTTAGCTGATCCTGCTAGCATAATTAAACATTTGGTTAGATAGGACTAACATTAAAATATGGGGTCAACATGCTTTCACCAACTAAAACAAAAATTTTCAGAGGGTAGGCTAGTGTAAAACAGCATTAGGCTATACTAAAGCAGGTACTTGAAAAGTGTCATCCTGGCAATTTTATACAGTCACAATTGCAAAATGAAAAGGATATGCTTAAAGTTGCTAAATTGCACCATTAACATGACAAAAACTCAGTCTTAGTTATCTTCAGAAAATCACCCAGTAATATTACAAGTAATAACCTCAGTTGTGCAAAATTAGGGAGAAATTGGTTGAATGGATATTTCCAACATTTAAGAAACAATTAAAGTTTGTGTGTGTGTGTGCAAGCAGAAAACTAGAAATCTCCACCCCATAGTCCCTGCCAATTTAACGGTTGAAAAATGCATTGTTGTCATGAACAAAATTTCCTTGTCAGTTATGTATGTGGTATATATCTCACCCTACAGTATATTAATTTAATGTAAAGGCTAGCTCTGGTGGTGACTTCATGAAGACAATGTTCTTAAAACAGCTTAGTTTGGTTGATACTTAAAGGGGACACAAAACCCAGCCATCATCTGCTGCTTATATGAGAGAATTCTTTGTGAAGGAAAACTACCAAACAGCTGAGAAATATCTTGTCCCTTATGGTAGATATCCTGATTCCTGGTATTGAAAGTCATTTCCAATTTGTAAATCTGCGATGTCATCATGCCACTGGAATCACCATTAACATAACCCAACTCCATTACAGAAAATAACATTGTAATAAAGTAAATAAAAAAGAACATCTGAAGCACATGTGGCTCAAAGTTGTTATGTTTATAGTTGATCAAGTCTTCAGCCTTGTGTTTTAATGAAATCACCAGATCTGTGATATACCTCAAGGGGCATAGGATTTTTTGTAGCTGTTTGGTTTGGGGAAGTAGTTCCTGACAGTAGCCTCTATCACATAGACCAATGATAATGGTTAGCTCGTGTCTCTTTTTCTCTTTTAAATTGATCAAACTTGAGTAAAATGATAGCCAGTTCATTAATTACTCCGTTTTCATAACATACCCCAAATTTGCATGGTTTTCTACCTTTCCAAATTCCACTTTTGAACCCCAATATTACAAGGTTTACATGACTTATCAGGATGTTCTTGTTACATTACTTTCTTCAAATTTCTTGTTAGCAATAGCATCATAGATTTTGAACGTGCCATCAGTCTTAACTGAATGATATGAAAGTTTCAAATGTGACATCTGCTGAATTTTCTGTGTTCTATTTGTTTACCATGTATTGAATTGTTGCTGATTTTTTTCTCCCCCAGGTACCTAAACCAGTGTAAAGTATTGATTGTGAGAGACAATTTAAGGACCAAAACATTGCCAACATGCAGTAAGTAATTCTTGCTTTCTTGTTTTGTTGTAGACCCAGATAATAAAAAGAATAATAATAATAATCAGGCATACATTTCCAAGTCATCTTTCTTGACCAATCTCATATTAAATAGCACATATATACAAATAATATTTAAGTCCTTTATACAGATGATAGAAACTACAAAACAAGACCAAAAATTGTGGAAATAAGTTTAACTCAGAGAATTTCTCTTATTTGATGAGTGATACATGCAGATGTTGGTTACTCATGTGTCTTAATTTATATCAAGTGACATATTTGGATGGTAACATGAGTTGTATATTTTGTGCAAGTAATGCCTAATATCTGTTTATAGCTAAGCTGAAAATAACAGCAACAAATAATATATATAAATAAGGCAATTAAAAATAGTTAACCCAGGTGACCCAGATCCCAGTGTTTTGAATTTCAGTAAACATGTTGCTATGAATGCTTGTAGGATCTGCATGGAAGTAACAAGAACCAATGGCAATATTTTTCTTTCTCTTTTCCCCGGTCACAGTTTGAAATTGTACTGTATGTAACAATATGTTAGCCCGGAGTCAATTCTTTACTCTAATGATTGGTTACAGAGCTCCTGTTTGTAAAACGGTCCCCAGTTATACTCCTTGCTAGATTTACAATTGGAATCTAATGCCAGTGCAGTCTTTCTTTTTTGTGTTTTTTCGTCAGGTATTTGTTTCTTGAATGATAAGACAGTAACCCTGTGAATGACTCTTTAAAGCTGTGCAAGCAATCCTATCAATTGTGAACTTGAAATTAGATTTTTTTTTCAATTTCTTTATTCCAGTATAAATTATAAAATTGATAAATAGGACACATAATTATGATACCCAAGAGACGTAAACTGTACAATCATGAAAGCATGAACAAATGAGAAATAAGATGGAGGATTAGAAGGGTTTTTTTTTTAGAATGAAAGATTTTAAAGGATTAAAAAGATTATAACAGACATTCTAAGAACCCATTTTGAATATAAATGGTTGTTCTGTAGATAAATGAGTTCTTAAAAAGCATAATTCTAAAAGTTGGCATGACAGTAGGATTTCGTAGATTGTACTTGTTTGTTCTATTGCACAGAGAGAACAACTCGGAGTGAAGTGGGTGATCTTTAGAAGTACATATATATTCTTAGCTAGTCTTATGAAGTCATTTCTAGCAGCAGTGTTTACTTTACCAACCAGGCTCTCATAGTCAAGATAAAATATATATATAAACATCCATCCAAGGTGTAGAACCTAGATATGAATTTATTCGTGGACAGTGCCTTAGGGATGATACATGGTTCTTTTTCTTTTTTTTTATTCAACGTTCACCAATTATTATTGTCTTTGTTTGATTTCTTCGTTGCCTTTAGGGCCGAGCAAACGGAGGAAGACCCAAATGTGGATGCAGCAAGTCGTAAGCGTCTGGTAAGCACAGACAGCAGTGTTGTCCAGGTATGTTATTTTTGTCTTTTTTATATCCCTTATGTCTGAGTTCTTTGTTTGGGCTAAATTAACAATTTGCACAGACAGCACTGTCGTGCAGATATCTCATTTTGTATTTATTACCCCTTACCTCTGAGTACCTCATTTTGGGCTAAATTAACAATTTGAGCAAAAAATAACTTTTGTGTTTTTTTCTCCCTCTTCTCTTTTACTTCTTCCTCTTACTGTTTCTTCAGCCTGCTAAACGAGGTAGGAGGAGAAAGCACAAGGAACTCGAGCATGAATTGGCTCAGGAACCGGTGACCTTGTTTGAGATCATTCGTCTCGGTCGAGTATCTGTTCAGGTAAGTTTGCAATCTTCCTTAATTTTCTCCTTTTTCGATATTAAATTTCAGAAAATTCAATCAAGATGTTAAAATGTCTTTGTTTAATGTTGGACCACTTGAAGTTGGGTGTCATAGATTATCTCACGTACAATACCCTTGATTAGTATAAAACCTCCATATTGTTGTTTGTTATGCATAAGTCTTACCAGTCATGCACAAAATGGTCCATGTCTTTCTCAACTCTGAATCGCAGACCTTTTTTCTGGTGACCCACGTTGTGAGTTCTGGAGGCTAGTCATGACCTATAATTTCCTCTGGCCTTAAATCAACCAATATTTGTGGTTGACGATTTATCTGCTCTGTGACTGATTTGATTGCATATTGACTGATTTAGTTACAATTGATTGAATATGGCTGATATGATTGCAAATTGACTGATTTTATTGCACATTTGACTGATTTAAATGCGTATTGGCAGATTTTATTGCACATTGGCTGATTTAATTGCAATTAAATTATGTCTTGGCTGATTTAATTGCACATTTGACTGATTTGATTGCATATTGACAGATTTGATTGCACACTGACTGATTTAATTGCAATTGATTGCATAGTGGCTGATTTGATTGCCACTAAAACTGATTTGATTGCAATTGATTGCATAGTAGCTCATTTGATTGCACACTGACTGATTTAATTGCAGTTGATTGCATAGTGGCTGCTTTGATTGTACATTGACTGATTTAATTGAAGTTGATTGCATAGTGGCTAATTTGATTGCACACTGACTGATTTAATTGCAGTTGATTGCATAGTGGCTGATTTGATTGAACATTGACTGATTTAATTGCAGTTGATTGCATAGTGGCTGATTTCATTGCACACTGACTGATTTAATTGCAATTGATTGCATAGTAGCTGATTTGATTGCACACTGACTGATTTAATTGCAGTTGATTGCATAGTGGCTGCTTTGATTGTACATTGACTGATTTAATTGAAGTTGATTGCATAGTGGCTAATTTGATTGCACACTGACTGATTTAATTGCAGTTGATTGCATAGTGGCTGATTTGATTGCAAATTGACTGAATAAATTGCAGTTGATTGCATATTGGCTGATTTAATTGCAACATTGACTGATTTGATTTGATACACTCATTAACCAAACCTTAGGAAACAACCACTGTGTGACAGGGAGAAAGTTATCTGTCAGAGGCCTTCTAAACATTGTTTACTGATCATTGTTGTTTTGGGGGGGTTTTGAACCCACCCTTCCCGCTGGTCACAACAAAGTTGTGCAGTCATATTCTCCGTTCCTGACGAGACCTGACCTTTTTTAACTATCATACGTCACTCATGAATCGAATACCTTCTGCGATCTATTAAATCTTCCCATTTTCGCTATCGTCTCCAGAGCGTCGTCGACGATTGGATCGAGTCCTACAAGGCGAATCGGGAAGAAGCCCTCATCAACCTGGTAAACTTCATCATCCATAGCTCGGGATGTAAGGGCACCGTTACCTTGGAGATGTACTCTCAGATGGAACATAGCGACATCATCAGGAAGATGACGGAGGAGTTTGATGAGGTCTGAAACGAGAAACAATTAAAAAATTAAAAAGATTTAAAATTTAAAAAATATAGTCTGTTTGCTGGTAAACAGAAGGACATTAACCCAATCATTTCTGTGTTTTCAATTAGCATATGATCAAGCTAGGACCCTCCCTTCTAGATTTGGCCACAGAGTAAATGTTAATTACAGCGTGCTTTTAGTGGTCTATTCCATTCTAACCAATAAGAAACAATTTAAAAAAATATTTAAAATAAAACACAGCCTGTTTGCTGGTAACCAGAAGGACATTAACGCAATCGTTTTTGTGTTTTCTTTTGCACTTGATCAAGCTAGGACCCTCCCGTCTAGATTTGGCCACAGAGTAAATGTTAATTACAGCGTGCTTTTAGTGGTCTATTCCATTCTAACCAGTTTGTCCTCTTCATGACACATTAGCAATCACGTTGAATACAGAGATCTGAAATCTACAAACTTTTTTATTTTTTATATGAATACTAGACTAGTACAGCTTATTCTGCAATTTTCAAAGTGGGATTTTGGTGAGTTTGTTCGTTTGCCGATGATTTAGTTTTAAAGGGATAAAAAGTTCCAAGATTTACAAGTAATATAACATACATGGAGTTGCTTAAACCGCGAGAAAGATTACCGAACACTGGTTTAGTTTGCTCTTCCCCTTAGTAAATAGAAAGGGGCGATGATCCTGGATAGGTGACATAACATTTAAAAAAAAATGTAAAAAGATTCTGTTTACATTGAGTTCTAGACCAATTGCAATAGATCTGTCACCATCGAGACAGGTTGATAAGCGTTTTCCGTGACCGATTTGTTTCGTCTCGAAAATAATTTGAAGTGTCTCGTCTAAATTCATCAATTGCTTCCATTCTCTTCTTCTTCAGGAGAGTGGAGACTATCCTCTCATCATGGCAGGCCCCATCTACAAGAAATTCCGTTCAAATTTCTGTGAGTTTGTGACTCTCCTCGTGAGGCAGTGCCAGTACAGCATCCTCTACGATCAGTTCATGGTCGACAACCTCATCTCAATGTTGACGGGACTCAGCGATTCCCAGGTCAGGGCTTTTAGACATACCAGCACACTAGCAGGTCAGTACACAACAACTATTATCTCTGTCTGCAAAAATTTCTCTGGGGAGACTCTTCTTCCTTTCCTTCTTTTGGCAGAGAAATACGCCTTGGCAGATTTTTCAAGGCCACCGAAAGTTCTAAGAGGGTCACATCAAGTGATGTCTCTGCCTAGGGGGTAGAAAATATATATTTTGGAAATAAAAGAGCCGTTGAGAAAGTCTGGAAATAAATTTGATAGCTCCATTCAACCTAAAGCTAATGCAATATAGTCTGTATAGTTTGTTCTTCTAATGTTTAATATTCATTTCTTTATTCACATTGGCCATATATCACCTCTCACCATTAGGCTTCAGGGTAAACTAGTACAGTTCCTTGCAGCTAAACCAAATTTTTTTTTCTCGTCAGCAAGAAACTTGCAGTAGCATTAATATCTACTAAAATATATTTATTCTCAAAAGCAACATTTTGCTCATATTCTAATTTTCAAACCTTTCATGTATCAATTGAGATTGGAACCGGTTAAAACCAAATAAAAACAACTGTATCAGGTTTTGTCACCAAAATGGACACTTTTTGTGACGTAATTTGTCAAATTTTGACCGATCGTATTCTGGATGAATGATTGTCTTTCTTTGGTCGTCCGTGCAGCAATGAAGCTGATGACTGCTCTGGTCAACGTAGCTCTGAACCTCAGCGTGAATTTGGACAACACTCAGCGCCAGCACGACGCAGAGAGAGCCAAACAGACCTCTAAGAGGGCCAGCGAGAGGATAGAGATGCTGCTGGCCAAGAGGCAGGAGATCCTGGAGAATACAGAGGAAGTACAACAGATGATGAATAATATCTTCAGAGGCATCTTCGTTCACAGATACAGGTAAGAACGAGCGTTTGTTTTTACTTAGGTATATGTAACCAGATCGAAGGAGAGAGAAACTACCGATACTTCGTTGACGATGTTACGTTTATGATAGTTTACGTACAGTCATATGTAAACAGATCGAAGGAGAAAGAAACGACCGATATTTCGTTGATGATGTAACGTTAAGGATAGTTTACGTACAGTCATTCACTTCTTCTCGCTATACTATGGCACGTCCAATCGACTGTTTAAGAATGTGGTTCATGCTCTCTGAAATTGCGAGTGGTAGGACAAATTTTGACAATTCCACACAGTATCTTAGATTTGGTATCTTAGACATGAATCTGTAAGTACTCCTAGCATAGTTTATGACAAATGTCTCCTGACATCACATTTCTTTTACAGGTTACCCCGAACCATCTCAAATTGGTGTTGCTGCGAACCAATACCAGTTGTTGGGCAGTTCAGTATGCAATCTCCTCTCTATCCAAATTATCATCTAAGCTGTTATCCTATCATATCATTTAGTGATCCATAGTTGAGGACATGTCTCTTGTAACAGCCTTTCTTTACAAACTTTTCAAGGTAAAAATATTCCCAAAAACTTCATCTCTCTGCTGCTGCTGTTTAATATACGCCATCCTCTGTTTTTAATCTCCATCTCAATTTTCATCGTGATTTAGAGATACTCAGCCAGAGATCCGAGCAATCTGCATGGGAGAGATCGGTCTCTGGATGAAAAACTACAGCGAAATGTTCCTCAGCGACAGCTACTTGAAGTACGTTGGATGGACTCTTCACGACAAAGTAAGTCTACATTGATGCAAATCTCTGTACATTGCCAGCCCTACTATATATTTATATTTAAACATTGACTATGATTTGATCTTTTGTGTGTTTTTTTTATTAAAACTTACATACTTCTGAATTTGTTTTGGACACTATGCGTTTAGGGCTTTTTTATTTTTTTTATATTTGTTTAATATTTGTTTAATATTTTTTTTATTATCGTTTAGTACGGGTGTTTTTGATATTGTTGCTTTAGGCTTTTACATTTTATGCCTTATTGGTTCTATATATTTAATATTTAGGTTTTTGTTACTATTTGTTTGTAGGTTTTACATTTGTAATCGCTTTGAGCAGCTTTGCTGATTATGCGCTATATAAATATTACTTATTATTAGCATTACTATCATAGCTGAATCCTGTGGCATAAATGAGATCAACTTTGCCTTTGAGGTTGAATAAGAACAGTCAATATTGACCTCTGTTATCTTCTAAGGTAATGTGTCAGTAGCCCATCATGACCAAAAGATGGAATTAATGTTGCTTTATAAAAGCAGTCACTTCCTTTACGTGAAGCATATTATGGCTTGCCGATAGATATTTCTTGCAAAAGTTGATTTTGTTTTGTTTTGTAATCATGTTATGAATGGATGCTGGGGAAGTGTCATGCCCAGTCATGTTTATTTAGTGGAATTTTGAAAATGATTTGATTTTGTATTTAAGATTCTCCTTTTCCCACAATTTCCCTAAAAATGAACTTTAATATTATTAGCATTAATGAAGGACATTCACTATACGATTGGACTAATAACATAATGCAGTTCAAAATATTACATCACTGAACAGAATTGTTCTCATTCAAATATTTTTTTCCCCGCAATCCCTCTCTCATACCTCTCAAATTAATTCTCCCAAATTTTTGTATGATTGCTGTTAAGTGGTTATTGTTTAATGCTGTGAAAAAACATTGAAAAACAAAATGGGTTTTTGAAATATAAAAACCTTAAGATGTTGCTATTTTATTGTCCTTGAAAAGTTGTCGAACTCTGATTCTTTTAATCTAGTTTTTCTTTGCCCACTGTTTCACCGTTCCTCTCTTCCTCTCAGATGGGTGAGGTACGTCTGAAGTGTCTGGAGGACTTGGAGGGGTTGTACTGCACCCCCGAGCTGGTAGCCAAACTAGAGCTCTTCACCAACAGGTTTAAGGACCGAATCGTCTCCATGACCCTGGATAAAGAAACGGATGTCGCCGTCCGAGCCATCAAAGTCTGCACCCTGGTCCTCAAGTAAGATATCACCCTCCTCTGGTTAAAAATATGGAAGAAAAAGATGGAAGGAGTTTTTGTAATAACAAAACTATCTATTTATTGAAGCTGCATTTGGGATCATCTGAGAATGAAAAGGGCAAAAGTTTGTGGAAATTGTTCACAAGCAAGAAAATGTTATCTGTTGGGTAATGTTAGTCAAAGTTAATAACACTGTAGAAGTCCTTTCTTTGGTACCAAAACAGAAAGTAGTTTGATGAAATTTTGGCAATTGTTACAAAAAAGCTGCTCCTTGTTGGTGGATTTTGTTATCAAAGTAAATCTCTTTGTCTGTTCAAAAAACAGAACTTGCTATGTAAGGGGAGGGAAAAGGGAAAAAAAATGCCCAGTTAAGGTTATCTGAGGCTTAGGTTGGTAAATTTGATTACAATTATTAGAATTGTCAGACAGCAAAAGGTTATCCATCTGTCGATAAATGTAAGAGATGTTTGAACATATTCTAAAATATCTTACATCGATATAATTTCACTGACTCAAATCAAATCTTACCACTGGTATTAAAATATTTTGTCAGATTTTGTTTCAAACTCCATTTTGCTTCCCTTAGAATCCTATCCTGTGAATAACACCCGGGCTTTATTATTTTGTCATTTTCGTACCCCTAATCTACTCACTGATATACACCACTGGCAGTAATAATAATCTTAACAATTGCTCACATTTCGCTCTTTCCTTTCATTTTATAAAAAAAAAGATCCTTCTGTGAAATAACACTCTTTGATTATTTCTGTATTTTTAAAATCATATACCCAAAGCCTTTCACTTCACATCTCTTATAGTTTTCGTCAAAAAATGATCATGACGTTTTCACAATAGGAACAAAACAAAAAACAGCAAAATTGTTTTAATGAATACCTTAGAAAAATAATGTCCTGCAAACTACCTGAATTTTATAGTATAATGTTTACACCTTCAAAGAAGACAATTTTGGTTTCAAAGTATAAAATCATTTCAATTAAAAAATTAAATAACTTTTGTTTCTGCATTTATCCCAATGGCTTTTTATTAGCTTTTGTATGCATTATTTGTCCTCTGGGCACAAAATGAACTAAAAATCACAGATTTCCAACAATTTTCCTTTCAAATTTCAGTCCTTTCGTTTTTATGACTTAAAGAAACGGGACGACATGGCGTCAAGATTAATTATATATGTTTGTCGTATCTGCAGGTTCAACGAAGACATCCTGACGGCAGAAGACTGCGAGAACGTCTACCAGCTGGTCTACGCGTCGAGTCGAGCCGTGGCCCAAGCCGCAGGGGACTTTTTAAACGAGCGGCTCTTCAAGAGGGAAGAGACGGAGGCCGACAAGATCAAGAGGACCAAAAGGAGGAGTCTTAACTCTCCTCTCATCCGAGATTTAGTCCAATTCTTCATTGAGAGCGAGGTAATACCAGAAATAGATCCGTTTTTGACAATTTTTCAACCCTTATAAAAAAGTCCTAACTGTTATGTGTTAATGATATTGCAGTCAAAGCCACTCATCAAGGGTGGATTTGTTTTCATTTGTTCGGCGTTAGGTCAGCATTAACCACTCTGAATGTAACCTAATGTAGACACTTGGATGGAGTCCAAAAAATAATGAAAAGAAGTTAGTACTAAAGCTTATGCTGACTGCATTTACAGTTGGTGAGAAACTAGCTTTAGAATCTGACCCTAAATCTCATTTTTGAGGAGAGAAAGGATGGGTTGTGATGATACATTTTTACTTTTGTCCAGACTAGTTATGTGAGACTCCTCTCGCGTGAAATTGTTTCCCTAAAACATCCAAAACATTGATATCATGATGATGCAGGGACAGTAATATTTTCTATTCATGTTTTTTTCATCATTGCAGTTTATCTATCTTATCTGTCTGTTTATTCATTTGTTTATTTCTTTCTTTTAATTGTTATGTACTAATCTATTTGTTCATTCATTTGCTTGTTTATTCCTTTCTTTTATTTGTTTTGTAATCACTCTCCCGATTTGATAAACTTGTGGTATCTCTTCAGTTACACGAACATGCCGCCTATTTGGTGGATGCTCTGTGGGACGTCAACGACATGGTCAAGGATTGGGACTGTATGACTGAGTTACTGCTGGAGGAACCAGGCAGAGGAGAAGAGGGTAAGATCAATCGATTCTAATCAATCAATCAATCACTGCCAACAGATATTACCGCTGCAGATCGAAACACTAAAACAAAACATACTAGAAATGAAAAGAAGAATGAGGCATGAAAAGAAAGTAGAAAAGGCGGACATTTTTTGACCTATTTACTTCTTTAAAGTTAACACTTTTGATTTCAAAATTTGGAGGTTTACAGTCTTGTCTCAATGCCAAGGGTTTATCACAGGACATTACAGCAGTTAGCATTTGTCACTGGTAACTTGTCCAACCCATATATTTTATATGTGTACAATTTGCTTCCTGGGGCAATACAGGGTGTATGCTTCCTGGGGCAATATAGGGTGTATGCATTCCTTAGGGGACATCGCCAAGTGTGCAGCCAGAATTTGGGGTCACACAACTGTTTACATAACAGTGTCCTCACAGGTCCCCATTTATATCACCTGTGTGAAGAGAGGTAATGGAGATTAAGTGCCTTGACCAAGGACACAACATAATGATCTGGACAGGACTCCAATATGCAATCCTTAGATCAGGTGTTAAATACTTGTACACAAGGCTTTTCTATGCATATATGTTGGGTCTCTATAATTATGGTTAAAGGGAAAATGATGTGCAAAATGATCAAATAGCAGCACAAGTTGAAAGATCCATAGTAGTTATTGTACACAGAACACATTAATGTTTTATCGCAGACAAATGTCATAAACCAGGGAATTGCTTTGCCAAATTAAAACAATTACTCTTCCCTGGGTCCCCCCCCTTCCCTTTGGACCCACTTCATCACTTTTTCACTTTCAGGTCTGCCTGTGCAACATCATTTATTAATAAGGTCTTGAAGATTTGAAGCAATATATATTTTTGCTGGTGAATCAGAATGGCATAAAACACTTCTTAAAATTTGTTTATAAATTCATTTGAGAAGTATTTCTCCAACATTTTTGCTACAAAAGAAAGATAATTTTAATGCATAGGCTTTATACATTGTGTATTCAGTCTTGACTGTCCAAGCAATCACGGTGATGTACTCTTTTAACACAAACTTTTGGCCTATTCGTAGAGATCCGATAAATGAAAACCTCAAACCAAAACAAAGGTGTCCTGTTGTTTTGCTAGTGTTTTGGTCGAGATGAAACCATTAATCGAACGCAAAAACATTTGTAGAGTGAAGGATCAGTTGTTTATGATGGAATGCTTAATGGGGTTTTAATCTAATTTTATATCGCTGATGTAAATTCCTCTTCTACAGCACTTGATGACCGTCAGGAGACTGCCTTGATAGAGATTATGGTCAGTGCGGTCAGACAAGCAGCTAAAGGTCACCCTCCGGTCGGTAGAGGTCACAGCAAGAGGGTAGGGCTACACAAACCTTTCAAATTGAAACTAAAGTCTACTTCAAGTTATGTATTTTTCTGTCCTTCTAGAAAATCGTTTTGTGTTTCAAAGGTTTATCTTTTGTCCTTTGGGCTCTCACCAAAATTTTGATGGTATTGGGGATCAACTGTCAGTTGGTAGTGTGACAGAAGTTTGTGCATATTAATGAGAAGACCAAAGGTCAAAATTCACAAGGTGATGCAGTCAAAAAATTTCAAACAGTAAGTTAGATTGTAGATGGATACGCCTTTGACCAACTATTGAATTTTTTTTAAAGTTATGCTGTACTCCGGTCCTCCCTATGGTTGTGACATTACCCTGCCCCAGGAATAACCCTCTCAAATTTTCTGTCACACTGGGTAGATCAATTCCAGTTTTGTCTTCTTGCACTGTGTAGGTTTTTCATAAGACTGTATATTTGATGGTATCCATTTTCAGTTGCTGACCAGTAAAGAGAAAAAACAAGTGGTCGATGACAGAGTCAGGTTGACCGAACATTTCGTGGTTAAGATTCCAGAGCTATTGAGCAAGGTAAGAGTGCTATTTGAGACAATGGTGGAACTGGAAGAGAGTTGTTAGAACTGCCAAACAAATCCTGGCTTTGAAATCTGTTCAAAGTCATCGATATATCGATATGTATCATCGATATATTAATCAGGGATGTACCCTGATTAATGCATCCGTTGGGTTTTCTTTTCTCGGTTACAGCGGCTGCCGTATTTAACAGTATAAACTTCTCTTGTCATCTGAACTACCCTCAAGTAAAAAATTTAAATCGCTAGTTTTCTATCTGATAATGTCACAACAGATTGGTTTTGAAATCTTGATAAATATTTGTTATTTTTCAAAAGAGACAGGCATTAACACTTTGTGTACCATTTGATAGCAATTCACCAAACTTTAGGTGCCTTATCATGAAATCATTGTTATGACTGAGGTTATATTCATTTGTGTACTGTTACGGCCCTGCAGCTAATTTTTATCTTTTTTAGGGACAAGACTAATTATCATGTAGGCTTGAAGATATAGACACAATACTCTAAGTTCTTCAATCTGTCGGGAATATGGTTTGGAAAAAAACCCAGCTGCTGAAGTTGGTCAAGAATCCACTAATCTGCGCTTAGAGGCTTTTGCATTTAGCGCTTTATAAATTCCTATTATTATTATGATTTATTATTATTAATCTGGCCCTATTGGATGGCCATACCTGGTAGCTTTATAAAAGGGCTTTCATTTTGTACTGATGTTTTGTTAGGATATGAAACCTTTGAATTATGTTCGATTTCAGTATAATACAGATTACGAAAAAGTTGCCAACCTCCTGGAGATTCCACAGCATTTCCACGTGGAGGTCTACACCACCAGCCGATTGGAGAAACATCTCGACGCACTCCTGCTACAGATGAGGGATATTGTGGAGAAACACACAGAAACAGAGGTAAGGAGGCTTGAAAATATATGGGCAGTGGCTTAGTGTGGTATTTTTCAAGCTCGATTCATAACTGCTCCCCTTTCCTTTTCAGCTTAGTAATGCAAGGAACGCCTTACCTCTTAGAGGAATTACCGTATACTTTCTCTCACATCAGAAAATGCAAAAGTAATTAGTTCGAAAGGTAAACTTGTTCCTCATAAGTAGCCCCTCCGCATCACCTACTCTCTCCCCAGGTACCCTCTCCCTCACCTACCCTCTCTCACACCTACCCTCTACCTACCTACCCCACCTACCCTCTCCCTTACCTACCCTCTCCCCCACATACCCTCTCCCTCACGTAAACTCTCTCACCCACCCTCTACCCCACCTACTCTGTCCCTCACCTACCCTCTACCCCACCCACCTCTACACCATCTACTCTCTCCCTCACCTACCCTCTACCCCACCCACCTCTACACCATCTTCTCTCTCCCTCACCTACCCTCTGCCCCACCCCTACCCACCAACTCCATCACCTACCCACCATCTCTGTCACCTACCCTCTAACTATCTACCCCACCCCACCTACCCACTCCATCACCTACCCTCTCCCTCACCAACCGTCTCTCTCACCTACCTTCTCCCCCACCTACCTTCTCCCCTACCCACCTTCTCCCTCACTTTCCCTACCCCCACCTACCCTTTCCCCCACCTACCCTCTTCATCACCTTGTACGATGCACCAATTTAAAAAAAAAAAAATTGTCTAGCAAATCTGTGACATATGTTGTACATATAAGATGCTGCCTTCACTTTACTTCATTACCATTTATGTGATATTGACTCATATCAACTCATTCCCCCCCCCCCCCAGGTATTGGATGCTTGTGCAAAGACCTACGAGTGTCTGATGGGGATCCAATACAGTACCACACCAAGAACAGAAGTGGCCCGGAATACACTCATCGACAACCTCTGTGAGAAACTCAAAAGGAGCTGCGCATTCTTCCAACATGTGAGGAATGATTTAGCTTGTTTCTTGAATGCTGAATGTTCCTTAAATGTCTCCAAAGTGAAATAACGTTTCATAACTTATCTTCTACTGTCATGTCTTTGCAATTCCTTTGAATGGAAATTTTGTTGATGTAAACCAAACATAGGAAAGATGTTCCAAGTAGCTGGTTGTGGCCATATTGTAAACTCCTCAAATCATGCAGATAACCCTGAGCACAAAATGTGTGGCATTGTTCCACGAATGTTACAACAGACGTCTGGTATGCACGGACAATCTGCCTAGACGATCTACAACACTTTGCCTAGCATATGATGTTACATACACTTAGGTGGAGGGGCTGTAAAAAAAAAAGGAAACATTTTTGCAAAGTAAAAATTGGTTTCACCAAAAGAAATATATCTTGTGAATAAACATTGTTTGAAAAAAGATCCTCACTGGACTAAACCATTCAAACTCCCCAAACATTTATTTTTAGAATCACATTTGATCTGATGTTTTTCATTCTGGTTTGTTAGAGTGGGAACCCAACGGAAGAAGAAGTCTATGCCCTATCGTCAAGCATGAAGAGGATTGTAGCATTTTACAGGTGAGTGTTTTGACAATGAAAAACATTGGTGGGTGAAGGGGGCAGAGGGAGGGGGGAGTGGCCAGGTGCAGAGGGGATGGTGGAGCTTCTATATTGATAAGTGAATACTCATCAATTGGTCCTCAATGAAAGCAGTAGCAATAGAACGTAAAGTCACCTTATCTACGGGTGGAGAAAATTGAAACAGCTGGTTGGGTCGGTACATATTGAATGCTACATGCAAGGTATTAATATCCATTGGCAATGCCACTTGTTCAACTAATTAGAATTCGCTTAGTTTTGATCTGTTATCACTATCTCTAACTAAAGTAAAAATCCTGTAATGTTCATTTTCTTTATGGGTGGATGGGAGAAAGGGGGTAGGGGGAGGAAGGGGGTGGGAGAAAAGAGAAAGATATGTGTCTTGATTAGTTTTAAATGATCAGGATTCAGATCACTGTAAATGGCGTTGTCATTATTTTCTCCTCTCGGGAGGAGAGGGGAGGTAGGGCGGAGATAAAAGAGTCGAGTCTTGAATAATTTACGAACCATCCAGGTCTTGATTAAATTCCTTCAGCTGCCACGACATGACCGCCTGGGAGATCTGGGGGTTATTATTTGCTTTGGTCAAGAGGACAGGAGAGAGAGGGGTGCTGCCGGACGTTATCTTCGGCCACGCTATAGCCTGCTGTCACTATGCAAACATGTGGATGTTGACAAGGCTAGACGAGACCGAACCTGATCAGGTAAAAAATCAATCAAGATTTTGTAGGATCTCATTTCAGAATGATTATTATGTCATTAAGGTACAAATCCACTAGATTTTTCAACTATTCGTTTCAACAGATATTATTAAAAAACAATAAATGAGGAAAACAAGCATGCTTTATTGGCAATGCAAGTATCAACAATGTTTTACCAAATTTGATGAAGTTATCTTAAAATATTAAGTTATAAGTCATAAAGTTTTAGAAATTTCCTTCTTTCATTCCATAAGTCAGTCCTAGGGAATGAAATAAACATTTGTGTTTTTTAATTTTTCTCGTCCCATGACTCTCTTCCTCCCACAGAACGAGATGGGCAAACTGCATCACTTTGTCGGCGAGCTGATCAGGACCTGCTCCACCTTACTCCTGGACAGCAGTAACATCATCCGAGAGGAATCTTTCACCACCATCTGCGATCTGCTCGTCGCCTTCAGTCCCCAGTTGAACAAGAAACCGCCTCTCGCCGGCCTGATCGTGGACCCGAGCGAGAACCTCCAGGGGATGCTGGCAGACTTCATTCAGGAACACGTCTTCATCGAAGATGACGATGAAGGTAACGCCAAACCTGCCGGTTTCAACCGGTTTCTCTATGAATTGACCGTCCTCGTATTGATTTTATTGTATTCGAGATCTTCTCAAGTCTTAAGCCGTTTTTTGCCGACTTTTGGGTTTTGATGATAATCGTAACCTTTGCATTCGTGATGGCTCATGTGTGTATGTATGGGTGAGTGCGTTTGTTTTTCTCTCTGACCGAGGACTTGAACAAAAGAATTCCAGGTCCTCGGTTGTGATTTCTAAAGAATCACCACGTCCTCGGAAGAATTCTATTGTATAGGGTATTCTTAAGGTTAGGGTATGTGGATTTGAACAATGGAAAATACAATGGGGTCCTCGGTCTGAATGTAAAACAAACATGTATGTGTTCGTGTGTGTGTGAGTGAGTGCGTTTGTGACGCCCAGCTTGTAAACACGATATCTCAAGCAGGGAATCATCGGCAGACCTCATAATTGGTGTGTAGGAGTACCACATTGTGTAAAAAAAGCCTTGTTTTTTTGTGGAGGGCAAAGGTCATTAGGGGTCATCAGAGGTTAAATCTTGAAACCCTTGTAAACAATTCCTTTTTTCAATTTTTTTGCAATTCTTTCAATTTTTTTTTTTTCTGTCATCATAATCAGAGGATGAAGAAGATGCAGATGACTCTCACAAGATTGAAATTCTCCACAAGAGGAGGAACCTCCTCGCTTCTTTCTGCAAACTCATCGTCTTTAACATCATCGAGATGAAGAACGCCTCCGGAATCTTCAAACATTACATGAAGGTATCGATCAAATTTATACATTCAAAACTTTGAGATATTTTTCTCTGATAAGAATCTCAAACATATGAAATAAACTTTTAAAGAATTATTTCTTTATTGCTTTCAATATTACTGTAAGGAACCAACTGTAATATGCTTCAGTTTTGACAGTTTTTGTGGATTGCATTTATAAGGTTGAGGGTGCTGTGGGAGGATTGTAATGGTAGGAGCAGGAGAGAAAGAGAAAAAGGATTGAAAAGGCTTTGAGGGTGTGGAAAGTGTTCGCAGTTTTATCCTGCGTACGTTTTGCTTTGGAAAGAGCTTGTCTGGACGGATGTCATTGTGAGTGTTCCCAAGACTTACAGGTTGATTCTCTCATATGTTCGCTGTTGAGTGAAACGTCTGCCAAAGTTTGTGACTGCAAAAGTGTCGGTTGTCCGGCACGAAGACGTAGGGATATAATTTCCAGAGGATGGCAAAGAGTGTATTACAAGGGCTGTAATGATAAGTACGGAAGTTTAAACTCGCGTTAGTATTGATACCAGATTTCAAAAATGCCTCGAGTACGATTACAGATTAACAAGGGCGATATGAGTATGAGTGCAGACAGCTGTTTTAGAATGGGAGTTTGGACCTCACCACCAATCTGGCTCACACACACTGTACTCCCCATGTAACCCTATCAAAGTGGTTTATTGAATTTATAACTGAATGTTACAACCCTAACCGCGGGGCCATTTAACCTTTTCTCCTCTTCTCCGTTTTTCACCCATCATTTCTGTTCAGTTTTACAACGACTACGGTGACATTATTAAGACCACGCTGGCCAAGTCTAGAGAAATCAATAAGATCAGCTGTGCCAGGACATTAGGTCTCAGTCTTACCCAGGTAAGCAGAAATATTTTCACAAAGTCACTATTCGTGTTTGGTCAATGAAGCTTTAATAAACCATATGGTAATTAGATTCACTCAAGTGATGAATGCCCTAACTAACAATGAAAAATGCGAAGAATTCCTTATTCCTGACAAACTTTACAACGTTAATGTTGATGGGGAAGCTGAATTTCCTTGAAATTCATGCCCCATTCTAGGTTGTATCAAAAGAGATTTTGCACCCCGTTTGCAACACAGGAAAGAAATGGCTATATAGGGATCGCTTATCAACAAAGGTGCTGGATAGTTCAGTTGGTAGAGTAAAGGAACTGTTATTCTGAGGTCAATGGTTCACATTGCTCTGGTTAGTTGGTTGTTAACTTTACCACTAAATGGTTACAGTTATTCCCAATTCTTATATGTAAATCTGTCGAGGATAAGACACTTCTGGTATTGAAATGCCAGATGTCTGTCTCTCGAGAGAGGTTGTGCATCTGTGGTTACAGAATTTTAAGCAACTTCTAGTGATGATTTTGCAGGTTCACCCATCCTAAAATGAGATTGAAAATTTGATTGAAAAAGAAAAAAAAACACAAAATCAACTGTTAGTTATCAATAGGTTCATTTTAGTAACACAGTATTGTTATGCAGTTTTTAATGGGAGCCAATGGATATATGTAGCCCAACATCAGGGAGGGGGAGGAGAATTTCAAACCCCCCTTACCCCCTTCATCCCCCCGGGTATCTTTTCTAAAAAGAAACTTTATTTCACCCCTTCCCACCCAAGCTTTACAAAGAAATGAAAAATGACGAAGGTTTCGACGAGAGCCGGACAGCCGCTCAACTGAACGCCATTAAAGAACTCGGACGCAGGTTCTCCTTGACCTTTGGCCTCGATCAGCTAAAGACCAGAGATGCAGTCGCAGCACTTCACAGGTAAATAAAGTTTTAGGATAAGATTTGATAAGATGGCTTAAAAGTGAGTAAAAAATCTTTGCAATTGTCTCGTTGATGTTTGAGGGACAAGGATCCAACAACATTGAATCATTTTCACACTGAACAATGCATCACAAACATGATATTCCAATTGCATACTTGAGACTTGTTAGCAGTAATGAATTAAAGTTTATTGTTTAACCAGCTAATGACAATGAATCTCTGTTTGTCCATGTATGATATCCTAACTGCAACTTGTATTTGTTTGTTTTTTTTCCTCCCCCGCAGGGAAGGTATCCAGTTCAGTTTAACGCCTATTGAAGACCCCGCCAACCCTGGCGGTCCTCCTCCCAACCTGGGCTACCTTGAAATATTGACTGAATTTAGTAGCAAACTTCTTAAATTGGATAAAAAGACTGTGTAAGTAAATGGTTTTTTTTCACGTTCATAGTAAATGTTTATTTTATGCAGAGAGTTGCAACGGATTGGTTCACACCTTAAAGAAGTTTGTTATTCATAAGATCGGATACCAAACCCTTTCGTAGACCTAAATTACAATCATAAGAGATCTATAGAGGATGAGCTCTTGTTTGATGTAGCCTAACCCGTTTGCCCCATTTTAAACCCTTTTTCTTAATGAAATTATGTATATTACTTAATTGAATACATAAATAATAAGTTGCATCATTAAGGGTTTGGACTTGACGGGGAAGTAAATTTGAATGCAGGATACTTATGCTAAGAACCTCTCTACAGAAAAAAATCCATTTGCTAATCTGTACTTCCAAATTTCTAATATAAGTCTCCCAACTTTCTGTTGTTGATTCGCGTACAGTATTTCTTCGCCATCAAAATGGCAGACACCATACGAAAGCTTCTTGCTTTGTTTCATTTTGTAGCCTCCAGTATCTGGACAAGTCCACGGATAGCATGCTGGATAACGAGGGCGAGGCTTGGAGTCCTCTCTTGACCTACCGAAGCAGCCTGCTCCAGGGCGATACCTTGTCCGAAAGGTCCATGCCGGTATCGGAAGCGTCCAAGGATAGCCGCAAGACCAGGAAGAAGAGGGGAGGTCTCAAGAGAAAGTTTGCCATGCAAGGAGGTGGGACGATGAATTAGGGTTTTATTTCTATCAAATACAGTGCTATGACATATATTACCTTTAATTATTTCAAGTAGTTATTTAGGATTGCTGCCCTCTATTCTTAAGAACATTATGTTTGTTTGGGTGTGCTGTTAGTGACTGCTAACTTCTACCTGATTATATTGAGATGATAACAACACGAGGTAGAGCGCAGAATTACACATTGTATTAAACAACTTTTGTAAGAAGATAAAAGATAATACTTCATACAGTTTTATTGTTTTTCTTTCTTGCAAATTTGTAACAACGCTATCATGCCGTGGTTTTGTTTTTTCTTTCACAGTATTTTTAAGTTTTCTACTTTTTTATCGTAAAATAATGCACAAGTTTGCATTTTTTTCTTTTCGTTTTTTTAAAAGCCAAGGAGATGGCCAGATTGTTTTTCTGTAAAGACCAGTAGAAGACAGGGTTGGGTTGGGGGGGGGTTGTGGAGGGGTGGGGTGATTTTACTGAAAAGATTGGCGAGGTGCCTCTGCCAAAGCCCTTGAAGGTCGTTGGAAGGGACAAAATCATTTGGTTTTAATTATTCTGTTATCAATGTCCAGCTTTCACACAACCTTGCAGTTCTGGTAAATATTTAAAGAAAATCCTCTTGTCATTTCTGTCCTCCAGCCGACGGGCAGTGGGTCGCCAAAGACCAACCAGAGGAGGGCGAACCGAGCAAGAAATTACGAGAGGAGGACGCTTCATCAACTCAAGGATCGGAGAGAGAGTTTGAGTAAGTGATCTTGTCAAGACAGTCACACAGTCGCTTTTGAACCCCCTTTCTGTAAGGACTACCTAGTCGTTTTCTACAGTATGAAACATGTGTATAATATACGGTGGCACTCCATGGGGGTTGGTGGGGTGGGTTGGGGTGGGGTGGGGGGATTTACATATTCCATAGATTTTGTGTTCCTTCCTTTCTGAATTCGTCAACTTTGTCTGCCAACATTTTCTCGACCTGTCTCATATTTTCCATGTGTCTCACCGATTTTTTCTTCCATGTAGAGAAGCTAGTCAGGTTTCTTGGCTAAACAGCCAACGAAACAAACGGAAAGTCCCTCCAGAGAGCTACGGCTCACGTAAAAGTGTTCGATTGAGCAAAACTAGGTAGACTGCTACCACATTTGTATGTTGCTTTCAAAAGTTTGTTTTTTTGACAAGTTTATCCAGCAGTTATTGTTTGTTTTGACTTTACCTTAAAATCTAATCAGTGTTTCCTCAGTTTAAAGACTTCTAACATTATAGAGTCACTCATATTTGGTTTAACACATCAGTGAGGGTAGCCATGAAGTCTTGTGAAGTTGGAAGGGGGGGGGGTGAGGGGAGGCAAAAGGCAGGGGTGGGTAGTATTTCCATCTGGGATTGGGCATAATTCTCCTTCTCTCTTAGTGCAGAGTGGACACCTCTTCTATAAATGTTTTAGCGTGTGTCTTTCAATTGCTTCACTTGGTCCATAACCTTTCAGTGAAACCTTCATACGTTATCATCATTGTTTAACTTGTTGCTTTAATTGTTTTTAACTTTTCTTTAATATTTCTTTAATATTTATATTTCTAATTTTTTTCTGTTCTTTAACTGTGTTTGTTTGTTTGCTTTGTTTCATCTTTCCTCTCTCTCTCTGTCGCCACCTTTTTGTATATTATTACAATGCCCGCTTTCATAAGTTAGCCCTTTGATGATAACACAAGTGAAGAAGATGTGTCTGAGAAATTGGAGAAAAAAAACCCAATATATTTGTGCAATACACAAAGATCTACATAGCTAAAGCAAAAACAAGATGAAACTTGATTATTTGCAAATAATGTTGTATTTTTCATCTGAGATTGGAAAGATGTTTAGTGGGTTTATGGGAAGTGCTTTACAGTGTAAACAACTATTGGGGGGGGGGGGGGTGGGGGGAATGTACATACAGACATAGATGAATATGTGCATTAAAATACTTACAAACAGATACTGTACATGCATAGATGCACATACATGCACACACATCAGATCTACATACATACATGGAAGAATAAAAGCCTGACACTCATTTAAATCTACATGCAGATTGGTTACATTATCCATTTTATCTAATGTATTTTCTTTCTTTTTTCATCTTCGTGGAAACAGACCGCCTCCTCAAGAGGATGAAGAATCAGAAGAGGATCATGAAGAGCAAGAGTTTGAGGGAGAAGGAGAAGCCATCCAGGCCCTGGTAAGAGCTCATTGATATGCATGAAAGTAGCTTTTAATATCAGTGCTTTAAACAAAGCATGAATGATGCAGCACAAAAATGATTTTTTTTTTTTATAAATGCCTAAATTTTTCACCCCGATGCTCCATCAGATGTTGTAAACTTCTACAAGGAGAACAAAATGAAGAACCTTACGAATGGGGGAATTGTGACGGGTGAGAGGTGATTAATTAATTAATTCATCTAATTAATGTCATAGAAATCTATCTTTTGCTGCATGCAGACCAGCCAGTATAGCTCCACGCCTTTGGAATCCCAAGGAAGTGTCCCCATCTTCAGTCAGGGAAAGGGAAAATCCCTTCTGAAAAATGGGGCCGGCGATAGAATTCGTCCTTTGGACTTCTGGGAGGACGAGGAGGGCTCTCCTTCCTCTCCTCGTAAGAGGAGGAACATGCGAAGACAACGAGGGCACCCTAGCAAGCTTCCGTCATTCGAAGACTCCGAATCGCCGGTCATTAACGAAGCTTCTTCAGATGTAGGTTTCAGTTCCGTTCGAGTTCGCCGAGTTCCGCGTTGCAAATTTTGAATCTTCGGTTTTCCGAGAAGCTGGGCCCTTGTTTTGGCAATGCCAAGCAGTGATTTTCCTTGCTTCATTCATCTTCTCGTTTCAGTTCATTTGCTAACAGTTTAATTTTTTCCAGCGGTTTGCTCATTATAACAAAATAATAAAATTACAGAATGGAAGTTAAGGAAAAGCAAAAGAAAAAGGATTTGTTTTCAATGCTTGTCTTGTTGAGAGGCAAACATCCTGTCGAGAAAATTTTGAAAATATTGCAATTTCTTGTCCTGCTTCAAAGCACATGTACTGACAGTATGATCTGTATAAAGATCCTGTTTGGATAAAGGTTAGGAACTGTTCATACTGTCAGTAAAAGTTCATTGACGCATAATTTGAGAAGACAGTATAAAGTGGTATTAGCATTAGAAAATTGTCCCCACTTTGGTGTAGTGAAGGCTGTGCTGGTAAAATATTTCCGTTCTTAAAGATCACCTGAGCCTGTTTGCAGCAGGCTACCCCTTATTGCTAGTGGGCTAGTCACAATTGGATTATACGCTACATCCTTATTAAAGGATCACTAGTTGAAACAAAAGTATGTATTTGCAACCAGCATTAGTTCATTAGTAACCACAGTAAGGCTTGAAGGAAAATAACACTAGTCTCTTTCAACTTGTCTATATTTTGTGTGTTTAATAATGGCAACGTTTAATTTTCTCTCAGCTCAAACGTTGACTCACATTGGTATATCTACATACTAATATTAATTGTTCTACATAGTGGTGTTGCTTTTTTTCCCCTTCTTTGTTATTGTGAGTATGCTGAGCTGGTTCATTGGATCTTGTTGTTATAAGTGACACTGTGACACTGGTTTTTATTCTGTTTTGCCTCAACGAAAAACTGATGTCGACCAGATGTTTACGATGATTTAGAGAAAAAAAAGGTTCTGAGATCAAACTAAACTTCTTTTTTTTTGGCTTTCCTTTCTTCTTTAACGTTGTTTGCCAACTTCTAATGGAAAATTTTATAGCCAGTGTGCTTAGCTGACAAAAGACAAAAGTTCTCTGTTCATTTCTTTGTTTCTATTGTTATTTTCTCTTTCCTTTGTTCTTTGGCTTGGCATCGTGTTTTTTCCTTTTCTTCTCTTTGCTGATGCCATTGTTCTTTTCTAATTCCTTTATTCCTTGGTTATTCCCTGTTCTGCTACTCCAGGACAGTATTTTTAATTGGTTCTTATTCTTAATGTCCCCTTAAGTTTGGCTCAGCATATTGGATGACCCACATAACTTCTAGTCATGCAGTTTTCAGACAATGAATGAAAACTTCATGAAATTTGGTCAGCAGTTCTGCAGAGCAATCAACAGAAACTTGCTTACGATGGGATGTTTTTTAACAAATCCAAATACCAGAGTTTATATGCACCATGGCAACAGGTGTGGATTATGTTTTCTATCATATTTTGTATTATATCCCTATTTTCTACGCTCACAATACCAGCATAGTTTCATTACGGTCACTCTATAAAACCCTGCATGGATTAGCACCAGAATACATAAGTAGCATGATCAGTCGGAAGACCACCACCCGCTCTCTCCGATCCTCAAATCAGCTACTGCTCCATGTACCTAAGTGGAAGTTCAAGTCATTTGGTCAAAGATCGTTTTCTAATGCCGCTCCTACTCTTTGGAACTCACTTCCACTGCACATCAAGTCGGCACCCAACGTTAACATTTTCAAAAACAGACTCAAAACTTATCTATTTTTGACTGCCTTCCCTGAGCACTAGCGCCACTGAGCATTGGTTTTCCTCTGGATATTGGCGCTATATAAATTTGCATTTATTATAATTATTATTATATTCTCTTCTCTTTGGTTTGCACACAGGAGGAAATGCAGATGGCAGCATTTTAAACCTCTCTTCACCTCGACCGTGTTCTTTTGAGATGTCCATCCGTTTTGTGACCTCAAGGAAAGCAACATAACAGTACCTCCTGATGATAAGTTCTGCCTCATAATTAAGGCTTCTTTATATTACCACTTTGAGGTCATTTCAGTAACTGTGAGGTTCTTTCTCAGCTACCCCTTTAACTTTTATTCGTTGGTCACTGTTGTAAAAATTTGAAAAAAAAGGGGGGACGGGGATGTGAAACGTTTATTCCATTGATTATCATTTTGAGACAACTTTGACATGGATTTTATATTCAAGATTTATTTACATCTGCATAAACTTTCTGCAGCTTGTTTTATCACGTGTCATTTCATTATGATGCTAATTAGGGCAAACTATTGCTAACATAATGTAAACAAAGTGAATTTTGATATGTTTCGTTTTATCGTAAATCTGCCATAAGATATCAACTACGACTAGCGGTGAAGCCAAGACTCTGTAGAGAATTAAAAAAAAGTATTTGTGATGTAGAGCTGTTCGATTTTTGTTTTCCCGCCAAATTTTTTTTTACGAAAGTGGTTACCATTAGTGACAAGATTCGAGATGAATTTGATTTGCCAAGTGTTCAACATTATTAGCATCGTTCATGCAGCCTTGAAAGTCTTCTTTTTCGAGCACAGACTTCACCCTGATCTGTTGCTTGAAAAACACTTGAAACACTTCCCGATATCCTTCAAGTTTCCTCATGAGATAAAAAACTGATTAGAAGTGATATAACAAAATTTTTAGGCCAAATAGAGACACATTTTTAAAGGTGTAGCTGTATCTATATCAGATGCCATTTTCCAATTTTTTTTCGTATCACCCATAAATGTTTTGTAAAATGACAAAAAAAAGAAAGGTTTTCGTGTATCCGTTCAAATAGCACTATCTTTGACATCCTTTAATTAGAAACTGTAAATATTTTCTTGGTTCATATTGTTCACTGGTTACATACAATTTTTTAAACTGATCTGTACATAGACTTTCTTTAATAAATAAAAAGAAAATAGAAAATTTGTTTAACTTTGATTGTATGTTATTTCTTTGTTTTCATAATCCACCTTCTTATCAACAATAACAACAAGATTGGACTTACGGGACCCTTTACTTTTCAATAATTTTACATCATGATTTTTAACAGGTTTCATAATTTGTCCAGTCATAAAAA
>JAIPMN010006027.1:0-14674 GCA_020650975.1 Apostichopus californicus
TATATATATATTTGTCAGTTGTCTGATGATCACTCAATGTGTGAAACTCTGAGTAACAACTACTAGTGTTCCACTAGTCTCAACTAGTCTCAACATATATATATATTTATATATATATTTATATATATATACAGTATATACATATATCTAATTGAAATCGTATGTATATATATATAATTGAAATTGTAGTGAGTCATTTATAAATATATAATAGAAATAAATAATTCCTGTTGTCAGATACATTACCATTATATCAATTCACAACAGTACACTGGTTCTCGACTCATTACTGACTTTCAATGAAGTGGTGGGATTTTACCTTGTGGTCGCCATGGTTGCAACCTTGATGATCAAGAACCAGTACAAGTCCCTGTGTTCCTAGAAGCGTCTCTCTGATGAGCTTGTCTGTGAGACGGTTTCCTGTGGAGCTGGGCGGGGTACCAGAGATGACCTTTGTACAGACGCTGATTACTTTACTGCCCTCGTTAGATTTGGAGCTGTACAAACTGCAAGTTTCAACCTTGAGATGAGAGCAATGACAATGGTTGTCATAGAAACGAACACAAAATTGATGTTTATCTCACAAGAAGCAGCTACTAATATTGATAAGTATCCAGTTGGTTTGATACTTTATCTCACATATTTGTACGGGATGTTCATGCTGCTAGTGAAGTCTGTACAAAACTCTGTGGATTACCATATTCATAGAATGGAAGATACAAAATTTCATGTTGTTTGGTTTAACCTGCATTCACAAAAACAGAACATAATCCAAAGATTTTCCATATTGATCGCAGATGATGTAATATCTGACATATATGTTTGGACAAAATGACGTCAGAAAATAACCCTCAAGCCCACCCCCCAACCCCCCCCCCAAATAAAAAATTTAAGCAGTATATATTCACAAAAATCTCATTTTATTTGAACAAAAGACACTGCATGTGTTAAGAGACAATCCCTATTGTTTGATATTGATTCATCCTAGCTGAGCAGGATCTTGCAGCTGCTGCAGCTTTTCATTGTCTATTGTGCTCCACAGTTTCACACAATAGACAATGCAGTTGTTTAGAGACAATCCCTATTGTCTGTTATTGAATCATGCTAGCAGGATCTTGCAGCTGCACGCTGTAACTTCTCGGCTATCTGCGATACATACGATAAACCTCTGAACTATTATTTGGTCTGCTGTCTATGAACTTCAAATGTACCTCTAATCCTTCATCTAGATTGCATCTCCTCATCTGTTCTGGAATGTAACCTCTCCTTAACTTTGATTTGAACCAGGACGAAAATAGAGCAAACTCTTCCGACCGACTGGAGGAAGGGAGGGACACCATCAGTTTCCAGAAGACATGGTCAAGTTCACCCTGGACATCTATGAGATGCTGTCCAATCAGGTCAGGCAGATCAAACGGTGACCAGAGTGCCTTACTGGAGAGATATCGGCTTCTGTGATGTTGCATAATAGCGTTAGCTATGTCATGCTGACGATCGTAAATTCTGAAGGGAAGTTACGATCAATAAAAACAAAACAATTATTTGTTGAATCATGCAAACTGTGTATCATATCACCGGGGCCAAATAAACAAGGCCAAAAAAATAAAACATAATTTATTATTTTACATAACAACTTCTGCAGGATGTTAAAAATCCCATAGTTAACGACTCTCACATGCATGGATAATTTTGTGCTATACAAGGGCAAACAATATTTTTCAAAAAATAGCAAATTCATTCAAGGTCACCCACCACCTAGTTGCACAATAAAAAAAGTATCCATCTGGGTACTTGTAAATTAGAATTAAGGGTTCAAATTTCGTGAAGCAGTCATGAAGAGGTTAATAACATTTCTGTTATAAAATACTTTTTGGTTTCTCTGGGTACCAAAACTTGTCATACAACCGTTGGTATTTGTATAGCAATTGGCCTAAACTTTGCATAGCATTTTGACATGCGATTATCAGATACATTTATTCCCTGAAAACACACAAGACTTTGAACTTTATATCATTGAGGTCGGTCTGATAGTAAATTGGAAATTCCATTTCTATATGTGACAGAACAATGTACTATGACCGTGAGACCAAATGTGTCTGTGAACAGGTTTTAACACTTACCAGCAGCTACCAGGGTACTATAAATCCATTACTTGTTATTCTGGTACCATGATAAATGCAAAAATGTATTGCATCAGTTCACACACACCACCCAACCCATTTCGTAATTCAGGTGATATTTAACACATCCCGATGACAATACGAAGCTGATGGGGAAAGTGTTATACATTATACTTGGTTAGTTTGGCAACAGTTGATGGTGTCATATTTTGTGTTTCACATATCAGTTCTGGTTCGACATATATTCTTGCAAGCAATATCTGCAAGCGTTGGGAGGTAACCATTATACTCAGTTGTAGAATCAACAAAATGGAATATAAGAAAGCACGAACACTAAACACATGTACTACAGTATTCGTTTAAGTGACTACATATGGACTGGACAATAATTTTAGACATTTTCCATAAATATAACCAAACTGTGACCTTCTTGGCCATATTTAAACAACAGAATAATATGTTGAGCAAACGCATCCTTTAAATAATTCGAATGATGCAAATATTTAAAAACGAGAGCCCCAACGGGCACTTTGGTTCGTTTGGTGGAGTATTTTAAAGGTGTGTTCGAAAATTGATGACAGTATTCAGATCTCACCCGACTAAGTTCAATGAAGTTTACTGTTTCTTAACATGAAGTCCAAGCTAACTTTCATGCTTACTAGGATACTGAGGGGTGGGGGTTTGGTGGGTTTTATTTCTCTCAGCATGGAAGATCACTTGTCGTGCAGCCAAAATTTCGCAAAATACATACCTTTGCGCAGAACTTATGTCACTTAGTCCACGATTTGACTTTCCAAGGCTAGAGAACTCTTTCAGCTGGTCTGCGGTGTCGTTCATCGCCGGGCCAGCTGGGAACGTTTCGATGGTGTCCTTCAGACGCAACTTTTTAGCAAATATTTTTCTCCAGCTGAAATTTAAATAACATAAGATTTTCTTAAAGTTCAGTAGGGTAAGACAGCCTATGATGGGTTTAGACTAGATTACAGAAAATTAACATCCACTGATTAAAAATAATCACTGATTTATAAAGGGGGTTTCTTTAAGATCTGAGCTATACTGCTAATTTGCATATAAGCTTCAGGGCTATAGTCACTATGGACTATAGTACCGCAATGAGACACTTCTCTTCCTTTTCCTTTTAATTTGGTGGGAAGCGGAATGACGCTTTTGATAGGTCAGTAAATGAAACAGAACTTGAGAGAAATTATTACACGACCTACATTTTTAAGAATCTCGCTTTTTGAAGTTGATGCACCATCCTCTCTATTTCGGCCAGGGCCTCGTCTCTGATTCTCAATTCTTCCTCAAAGACTTCTTGACTTATCTGCTCGCTGAAAGTTGTCACCCCAGCCTCCAAGTAATCTTGGCTGAGATCTCTCGCGATTCTGTCTAGCTGCTCAGCTCTCTGGTCTTCTTCGTAGAGTCTAGTAAAGTGACAATCAGACATCAGGATCAAGATATCATCGTTTTAACTCATCAACAGTTTCATTGTCTCAAGACACTCTTCATTTTCTTAGAACATTCCTCTATTTCTCTTATGCAATCAGTTACCTCTCTTCTCTCCCTCATCCGTCACTCTCCACCCCCAATATACTTATAATATACTACAAAATGACTTTAGTCTTATAAACATTTGAAGGAAAAGAGCAGTAAGTTAAGCCCCCCCCCCATCTTCCCCAGTCTCCGCCCCACCCCTAATATAACCGATAGGCCACATCTAGCCTCTTCTAGACAAACCTTGCAAAGCATTTATCATCAAACAAATTTTTAGGGGTCTGACTTTAGTCTGAGAAGTATTTTAAGGAAAAGAGCAGTAAATTAAGTCCCTTCTCCCAAGCCCCGCCCCACTCCCAATATAAAGGATGGACCACACCTAGCTACGTTCAAACCTCTTCTAGACAAACATTGCGAAGCGTTTATCACCAAAATTTATTTAGCGGTCTGATTCTGATCTGAGAAATATTTAAGGAAAAGAGCAGTAAGTTAAGCCCCCACTCTTCTCCAGCCCCCACCCCAGCCCCAATATACCAGAAAGACCACACCTAGCTATATGTTCAAACCTCTTCTAGAGAAACTTTGCTAAGCATTTATCATCAAACAAACTTTTTGTAGTTTGACTTTTAATCTGAGAAATATTTAATAGTTAAATCCCCCCCCCTCTTCCCCAGCGCCCACCCTACACATCTCAATTTATTTCATACGACCGAGAAAGAATTTCTTCACTATTGTCGAGTTACTCTTCAAATATCTGAAGGGTCAGAAACTTTGGAACAGTAACATCTGAAACTTTTAACAAATATTTCATAGTTAAATTTGAAGGGCAAAATATAGACTGAGTGAACATGAGACTTAATATGGATATACTTTTTTGAGGGGGGGTTGGGGGGTGGAGAGGTTGTTTGTTGCATTGAATGAATTTTTAAGTTTACAATCAGGAATATCATGAAATTTGAAACATAAATCTGGCCTGCCAAAAAGCTCACAACTTTAAGGTATAAACATAAATCTTGGGATCCATAAAACACAAGACAGTCGTATAAAAGCAGCCAGACAAGACCAAGGGCGTTGGAATAATACAAAGTATTGTGTTACATCAGTACGACAGGTCTGCAAGTATTTTTCTACCACTTTCTTGAACACCGGGGCCGGAACCCTTGAGTAATTACCTTGAAAGTGAAATTGGAGGGGGGGAGGGGGCTATGGGGGAAGGAGGGGCAGGATACATCCGTACCTTTTCTCTGTGGAAACTAAAACACTTATTTCTGATTGAAGTACTTCCTCTATGGTACAGCTGAGGATATCTTCAGAGATTTCATCCGTTATTCTTTTTCTCTCTGCTGCAATATGCTCTCTTTGCAACCTTAAAAGGAAGGAGGAAATACCTTTGTGAGATGAAATATACATTTTCCATTTTTTTTTATTTTTTTTTTTTAATTTTTTAATTTAAAAAAAAAATTTTTTTTAGGCCACACAGACAGCATAGAGATGCTTGGAGTGGGCAATTCTCTAAAATGGTTAAAAATAAATGTTTCATTTTAATAGAGATGAATCTCATTTCTGATAATCCACAATCTAGAACAACAAAAAAAGGACTTTTAAAGCAAGTCTAAACTTGGAAGGGAGACATTTGCCAGATGCTAGAGCGAGGTTAATACGGTAATGCATAGGTTATATGAGGTGAGGGAGTACGTGCTGTGAATTCCACAATCTACAAAAAAAAAGAAAAGGGACTTTTAAAGCAAGTCTAAACTTGACTTCACATGTTAACTAACCCTGGCATATTATTTCTTTTGTTTGCCATTTCAAAATAATTGGAAAACATTATAAAAGCCAAATACATATGATGTCAGGGGTTTTCCAAAAATATCCCATACAAACAGTCATTTCAAAGCAGTTTAAAAAAAACAGCACCACAACAATGGAATTCACAACGTCACGAAAACAAGTTTTCATCAAAATATAAAGGAAATACCAAAAGTAATTGTGACATTTTTTTGCAACTTGGTTTATAAATAGTTAGGTTCTTATTTCAATTGTTATACTGTAAGCCAGGTAGGTTTTAAAAAACAGGTTGATACAAAGATGTTTGTTGCACTGTTTGGTCAGAATTAGCAAACATGTTGAAATTGGTTTCCTTTCTTTCTTTATTTCTTTGTGACTGAAGGTTGCAACAGTAGTACAATGTACTACGAACTGTGTACATAGTATAGTGTTATGTACTGTGTCACTATGTCCTGTGTACTATGTACTCTGTACATAGTATCTATGTACTATGTACCGTATAGCAATACAGTGTCACCATTGTAACAATGTAATTGCAGTATTATACATACATCAATGTTCACATACATTCTTTAGGTACACATATCAAACTGTGTGGGTTTATAATTATACCATTATAAAATATTAATTCATGTTATGTAATGTAATGTAATGCTACATAATTCTAATGCTATGTAATGTAATGTAATGCTACATAATTCTAATGCTATGTAATGCTACATAATACTAATTATTATTATTTATTTGTTTCATCACATAGTATAACAAGGTGAACAAGACAATATAACTGCAAATAAGTAAAAAATGTGAAAGGAAGTAAACTAAGAAACCCCTTTGGGCTTAATCGAATAGCGTACTCCCATCAAAGAAAATAGAAAACCTTAACACCTATAAAAGAACTACCCCCCCCCAAAAAAAATAGATAACCTTAACATATACGACCTATAACACTACCCCCACCCCCACCACAAACTCCCACCCCTTACAACGGACACAATCAATCAAGGCTTTCATAGTAATTTTTCAGTTGTCGTCTGAACGAAGCCACGGAAGTATAAGATTTCAAGTTGATCGGAAGATTGTTCCACAAAAAAATAGAACAATAACGGCGGCTTTACATGCTTTTTGAACTACGACAAAAAGAAGCACGTAAATGACCAGCTTGTCTTGTATTATAATTGTGAATAGAATGACCAATTGTATAAAAGGTAGCAAAAGAACTTGGAAGCAGATTGTTCATAGCACGGTAAGTAAACGTCAGAACATTTAAAGAAATGAGATCAGTGAACTTGAGCACGTTTAAGGAGGAGAATAAATTACTGGTGTTATCACGTGGAGCTGAAGACGTCATGTGCCTCACAGCCCGTTTTTGGAGAATGACAAGCTTATTAAGGTTAGTATTGAAAGTACCAGACCAAACTGAAGAGCAGTACGATAGATGAGGAAATATAATACTATAGTAAATAGATCTCAGAATTTTCCTTGGAAAAGTATATTTTAATTTACATAAAATACCTACACCTCTAGAAACTTGTTTGGAAATATGATTAATATGGACCTTCCAAGAGAGCTGAGAATCAATATACACACCAAGAAATTTAATATTATCGACTCTTTTAAGGCAAATACCATGCATATATAAATCAGCATTTATTATTCTAGAGGAGTTTCCAAATACCACATAATTTGTTTTATCAATATGCAAGGACAATTTGTTAGCAGAAAACCAATCATAAAATGCATCTAATTCATTACAGATGGTTACTTTAAGAGTTTCTACATTGCTGTCAGAGAAAAAAATATTAGTATCATCAGCAAAAATGACAATGATGACAATGATGGTAGTAGGCATGTGAAGGTCACAAACGCCAACAGTTTGGCTAGTGGTATATCACCTTTCAAATTCAGATCTTCGGATGTCGTCTTCTTTGGCTTTCTGTAGGAATTCCTTGCTGACTTCTAGCACCATCCGACCTGTTGTTTCCTCAATGATTTCTCCAGCTAGTTCATCGGAGGTTGCACAGATGAGGATCTCCTTCGAGACGGACAGAGCAAACTCCTGGATGACTTCATTTATGACATCAATGCCCTGTTATAATTTGAGACACAATCAACTACCAATTTAGAAGACAAAATTCCTGGTTCCCCGTGGGTTAAATGCAAAGCTGCTGCATATTGGTTATATTGCTGACCCATCCCACTAACTGTACCGACACCACCATATCCTCATCAAAACCCCCGAAACATGCCAACTATGACATAACATACGTACCAGGCTATTTAAATTGCCACATCAAAACCCCCCGAAACATGCCAACCACATCGAAACCAAAACCAAAAAAAGAAGCTGCAGCTGCTGTAAGATCCTACTCAGCTAGGATGAATCAATATATCAAACAATAGGGATTGTCTCTAAACACCTGCATTGTCTATTGTGTGAGACTGTGGAGCACAATAGACTATGAAAAGCTGCAGCAGCTGCAATATCCTGCTCAGCTAGGATGAATCAATATATCAAACAATAGATATCATCTTTAAGCACTTGCAGTGTCCATTGTGTGAAACTGTAGAGCAGAATAGATGACATCTCATGCAGCCAGGCTGCAGCAGCCTACTTTTGGGGCAGTGCCTAAAGAGAATTAAACTACCGCATTAGGCCTCATTACATAAATAGGTAAGTCCAGCCTAATAAGGGAACAGCTCTGACATGCTGTTTTGACATTATTGCATCATGCAGGGGAAGAGGAGAAGGTGGTGGGCGGGGGTCGAGGGGGGTGGGGGGGGGGAGGTTGGAAGAGGGGTAAAATAAAATGCAGCCTATGAATGCCCCAAAACACTCCCATTTAAGCAGCTTTCTTAGATCTAAGTGTACTTAGTTTACAGTTAATGCCAAAATGGACAGATCAATCTATGCCACATGTAGTAACACAGGTAATAACTGGGTTCCGTGAAGTTTAGTTTACGAGTCAAAACATGACGTAACACAGGAAAACTTCAGTACGGCCAAGACGAGCGAAGTAAAAATGTCATGTTGGTTGAAGAATAGGCACTTAATAATAATATTATAATAATAATAATAATAATAATAATAATAATAATAATAATAATAATAATAATAATAATAATAATAATAATAATAATAATAATAATAATAATAATAATAAATGAGATGTATATAGCGCCAAATCAGTAGTAGACAAAAGTCACAGGGGAGGGAGGGGAGGGGAGGGGGAAATTTAGTTGTGTTGCAGTCTGATATTTTATGTTAAACAACTATTGGCTGTCCGCCAGACGACCGTCAAAGCTGACTTTGGTTGTCCGGACAGAAATTTGTCATTTCAGATGAATGGGAGGAAGTCCAGGCAAGACTGTGTCCTGTAAATGATCAATATGACTCATTATGTCTGCAAGTCATTAATGAATCATCAACAAGACATGATTAAGAACCAGAGTTGGTTGAACTGTTTGAAATTTAATCATCTCATTTTGCTCTTTGATCTTTATAAGATCAATGGGTTTTAAAAAAAAAAATTTTTTTTTTTTTTTTTTAGCATCTGGATGATTGAAACCCTATCACAAATTGGAGCCCTATCACAAATTTTAGCTGATCTTTTGAAAATGAGTTGATTATATCTGCAAGTAAATCATCATTATCATAAAAAAAAAATATAAATAAAAAATACACACTAACTCCTAAATTGCAAAATCACATCACAGGGGAAATATAGCATTGTAGTATCACTCTCAATTTCTTAAACTTGATATGGTGAACCGTGACATGACTTTAAAAAGTTGCATCATCTCAACCTTGTAAAAGAACTAGATTGTGTAATAGTGTGGGTAATTTTCCCTTTTCATATTGACAGTTTCAAAAATAATAATCTTCTTACTGTTTTCATTATTAGTTCCGGGTTTGGTACATGGACTTCTGGTGCTATCTGTTTGTGCAATGGCCCGATGGCGTCATCTTTTCCCACGTCATCTGCATCGTACCGGTCTTTAGCAGGTTCTAGAGAGGATGGGAAGGGAAGGAAAAATAAACAAACAAAACAAAACGGTTAATTGTTGCATTCATTGGACTCTGCTTTAATAACCTGATTGTGGGCTTTTAAAAATAAATTGAAAAACGTTTTGATAGGCTTTTCAACAATCTCCAACAATTTGGATGATTTAAAAAAACAATTACCTTTTATTGCCCAGTGTGAACCTCTGGAATATTGAGAAACAATTCACACAATGCATCAATTCTGCCTACTGTATTTATTAATAGTACCCAAATTGTCTAAATTGTTTTTCCCCAAAGTCACTGGGTTTTAGCCACTGACATTGAAAAGATATTCTACATTTCAGGCTATAATTGGGGCAAAACAGATCCATTGTGTGTACAAATGTTAGAAAAGATTAATTTTGTTCCCCCAACCCCCCCCCCCCTGTGCTGCCCCAACCCCCAAAAAAGTTAGGATATGATTTACATCTTAAATTTTTATGTTATAAAATCTTATTAGGGAGGAGGTGAAAGATGATAGATATTAAAAGGGAGGTTTGAAGCACAAAAAACTTAATTTCGATTTGTTGTACTAGATTTTAATCCACCTCCCCCGCTCCTCTCCCCTTCCCCTCCCCCCCCCCAGATATTGGTTCAAGTTAAGTTTCTTTAACACTTTTTCAATATTTGAGTTATGATCTTTTATACACTGAGATTCATCAATTAAAGTGATTGGACAAATTTGTGGTCGAACGTTATCCGAGGGTACTCTTCTTCTTTAAGAACAATGTTTTTGGTTCAGAATTTATGCAAAACTTTATAAAATTATGGATGAACATTTCTACAGGTACTAATTGAGTGTTCAAAATTTTGTGTAGCAGGTTTGCAGAAGCTGTGAATTATGTTTCTTATAAAATAACTGCACGGTTAAATTCTACACACAGAAAACTGTTATACATCTGGACGGGGGAATTCCACGAGACCGAAGGTCCGCGAGACCGAATTTCCGAGAACATATGGTCCGCGAGACCGATGGTCTATGCATGGTCCATCGATAGGCGTAACTAGACTTTTTCATTAGAGGGGCTTCAGAGCGGGTCAAAGAGATTGACAAGGGGGGCAATATTGTTTAAAATAGGGTATCGCTATATCTAATTATTAAGTTATATTGTGTTCTCATATTTTATTTGGAGCAGCAGGGGGGGCGAGACTTTTTCGCCCCTGCAACCCCTCTGGTTACGCCACTGGTGGAGGCATAGTATCAATGCAAGCCGTCCCAGCCCCCTTGCGTATAAGTCATAGGTATACACTATGAAAAGAAATGGCTGTAAACTCTTTTTAATTACGCGCTTTATCAACGTAATATTACCGGTAGTAATTTTTGTCTTACCACTATTATAGGCCTTGTAATAGTTTCGGTCTCGCGGACCTCGGTCTCGAAGACCTTCGGTGTCGCGGCTTTGTGATTTTGGTAAGTTAGCATCTTTTGGGTTACAATACCGTAGTTTACTATTTCCTGCATTTAACGTAAGACGTAAGACACTGATAAGAAAGCCAATATCCAACCCAAAAATTTAGCATGACTAATGGAAGAGCATTCCAGAGATTTTAGCATATTTTAAAGGTAAAATATCTTTAAAACTGGATTTAAGCTATATAGGAACATTATGAACACACATTGTTTCAAAAAAAGTTTTTGTTGGCTCTATTCTAATGACATATATCTATATGTACACTAATGGCATGTTTTAGAATTTTTACTCTTTAAGAACTCGTTTTATTTACAGAGCAGCCCCTTTCTGTAAACTGGTAAAGACAGCTTCTTAGATCCTTTGTTGTAGCTTTTTGATAATTTTGATAACTTTTGTAACGTTTTTTATTCGTTCATTATTATCTTAATCTCATAAACTTTTATATGTCTTAACCTGTATTTTCGATGTTCTGAATATTGTTATATTTTTATCCTATTTATAAATTTCTCTGTAAATTTATGCTGAAATAAAGAAATGAAAAAATGAAATGAAATGAACTATGTGTAAAATTAGGCACATTTCCGTTTCCTCTTTCAGTTTTCCTATAGAATTAGGCTTTGACATAACTTTGGGGGAACCATCAGGGACATGATCAAAGCATTTTTTACTGTATGAGTAATAGTTCTATTTATAGTACAAGAAAAGTCCCAACTACATATACTTATAGTTCCATGGTTGTATGTCCACCACCACTAATACTATATCTGTACACTGACCAAGTGATCTTGGAAGGAATATATTTAATAATTACTGCTATCATTCCAGAAGGAGATTACAACAAAACATATTGTTTTGATAGATTACCTTGACAACTGGTAAGTAACATGTTTCAACATTTATTTATAAAAATAAAAAATTATAAAAAAAATCATAAATATTTCTAAAAAAGTAGAGTAATATATATTAATAGTTAAAGTTTATGATCTAATTAAGATGCCCTTAACGAGGACGGATACAGATTGCAAGATCGTTAGGGAACGATTTGTTTTTAATTCGTAACCACCGTTGTTATCTTCCATGCCCATCATCTACGACTCATCGGAGCGTTCCACGAATAATACAGATATGTTCCGTATCTTAAGGGTTAAAACCACATCCGTTATCGCATATATAGTGGAGATACGTGTTTTTTATTTCTTCCAAATTTGGCGACATTTTGGGAATGAATATGTTGCTTTTTTTTTGGTGTTTTTATTGAGTTGGATTGCCGCAGGGTTTTCACAATAGAAAACACACATTTAGCACTGTTTGTAAACAGGTGTCTACAGGTTTTCACACATTTCCGTCATCTTTCAGACAATTTTGTGAAACCACATGAAAGCAAGTGTCTTTACATGAATATCGCTTTAATTAAGAGAATAAAAATATCTCCGGCATATAGACTAACGATGGCTCAATGGCATGACACACTCCGGGTGATTAAGTATATACACACCTTAATGACAAACACACAATGAATTGAGAAAAAAATGTATATAGTATAGAAGACCAGCCCACCCACCCACATTGTGTATTTATCTTTTCTACCATGAAATTTACTATACTTGACTCAGAAAACAGTACAATGTTGTCTAATCTTTGATCAAATATTTAAGTTAAAAATAGTCATCCAATTTATAGTTAACAGTGAAAAATGGAGTTATATACAATTCAACTTTACTGGCATTATTCGCCATATGGATTATTCTACGGGTTGGACAACGCCTCTTTTTGTTGTTGAATAAAAGCAATGATATTAAAAGACAAAATAAAAAAACATACACACACACACACACATCAAAATAAGTCGACATGACCGCATGTTCCTATAAATTACTTCAAAACAAGGCGGACAAGGAAAATGCAAAATGTCGATCGCTTATGTCTACGTCTGTCGTCCCACTTTTAAATTGATTGATTCGGCTGTAAAAGTGTGGATTACCCAAATCTGGACTATCCATCCAAAACTGTCTAAAGTCCAAGAGGCCGACGTAATCTGAAAAAAGTCCAGATCGTAGTAGGCCCGATCGTAAGGCAGGCCTCGGAAATGAGTATAAGATGACACATGATTTTCGAGAGATTTCTATTAAACACACGTCTAGTCTTTCGATGGTAGGGTCTGTGTAACACACGGTTGGAGTCGTTCCCAATATCTATACCTCAAAGTGTTGTCGTTTCATATGAGGATACTTCAAAGATACAACTATCGATTGTGCAAAATTACATAACCAAGTTTTCCTATAAAATATGATACAGTTTGTCCGTATCATAATAGACTTCTTTGTGTGATACTGTAAAAATGCCATGTCTTTTTTTTTACGAGATATGTAGAGTTTTATTCTTTCCACCTTCACACAAATTTCCTCCCCCTGTTTCGAGTACTGACCAATGTTCAAAAACAATATCCATCGCGGTCCAAATCATTTCACTGATTTGCAACTGAAATTTTGATCACAAATAATATCTTTTCAAGCAGTCTCCTAGCTTTAAGTTAGAGACAACAAATTTATACTTTATTGCCGTTCTAAATTTAAAGGATAGAGAACAAGTTTAAAGGGCATGTAGATGTTTCAACACCGTCGTCACTACATGAAACAAAATGTAATAGTATACATATTTGTCAGTACCCGTAACAAGGGACGATCTGTCTTAAAGTGTGATATCTTTATAATTAAGGGACAACAAAAGAATACCACAAACAAACACATTTTTGTACTCCTCCTCCCCTGTCCACCCCCACACAAACCCCTCCCCCTCCACCACCCCCTTCCCCCACCCCACTTCAAGGTTCAACCTTATTCTGCCACCCCTTGTCCCGATAACCCAGGTCTGATGGCAATGAGAACACACTGTTTGCCTGGATGTTTCGGGTCAATAAATGACTCCTTCCTTTCGTATGACACTCAATGAGAGTAATAAGTATAAATGAGTAATGAGTCATTGTTTGGTTCAACTCGACTGACTCACCATTTTCCGAACTCCTGATCTTGTTCAGAGTGAATCTGCCCTTTCCATCGAAACTTGAAGCGGGGAGATGTCGTAGGTTCGGCGGCAGGGGTCCTCCGTTAACCACCTGTTTGAAAGAATGGCAGGGGGAAACAGAACATGGGATCATGCATTTCAAAATACAGACCAAAATACTCCCATTTTTTTTCCCTTTTAAAATTTTTTCAAAATCTATGTCGAACTGGCCATCCAATGAGACAGCTTCAGACGAAATGTTAGCGTAAAAAAAAAAAAAAAAAAAAAAAAAAAAAAAAAAAAATTACAAAAAAAATTAATTATTCATAAAAAAATTTGGGTGTGATTATCTTACCTCACCAATCAGAGATCTGTTCTTCTCTTCTATGATCGAGATCGACCTAGCCAATGGTATCACATAATCAGGCTGGAAAAATTCACTTCTGCTCAATTGCACAAACCCATTGAGAACATTCAAGCCATGGGCACTACAAAACTCCATGGTCTGCAAGGGTCAAAAAGAGAGGGGAAAAAAATGGGAAAATCGCTTATTATAGGCGAGCACTATCTTTGGTCGGTATCCATGTCTACTTTTACCATAAAATTGGCCGGTGAAAGAATGGGGTAGGGATTTGGGAAAGCGAATTGTCTTCAATCACAGATCACTTCCAAATTATCCCCCGTTTTTTATTTCTCGCAGGCCGAACAACTAAACGTTGATAACCTTTTATACCAATGAAGGTACTCTATCCGTTCCGACCTTTCAATCACCCCCCCCCCACCCACCACACCCCAGGCACTCAAAATTCTGGCTA
>JAIPMN010006028.1:0-13298 GCA_020650975.1 Apostichopus californicus
TATATATATCTATCTATGATAGCTCACGGTATTTTCAAGCGATAGCATGTCAGGTCCTACATGGAAATCAATCTTTACTTTCAACGGATTTAACTATTGTTAGATCTCATCATTCGAAAAGCTCTCTAGTTGTAGACAGTAGACGTATTACAAGCAAGGAATCAATTTTTCAAGAATGATATCCTTGGACGGATTTCTGTCGGGATAGAAATATCATATTCATCTCAAGTATGTACTTCATATGTGGCTGTCAATGCTTGAGGGTAAAGGCTTAAGTCTGTCAAGTTTTACTAAATGTAAAAAATATATAAATCTTATTCTAGAACCAGTCTGCCTCTAAATGCAGCATTATCATTGATTCACATTTTGTTTTTGAATGTATATCATCGATAGGTCCTCATGTGAGAACGTTGAAGTTGGTGACTACAAGTCCAAGTATATGGGGCCCTACCAGAATTAACTATTCATAGCCTTAATCAAAAGTGAAATAAAAAAAAAGTTCAGTGTATTAAAATCAATATCCTTGACATTCTCACGGAGTCCGATTAGGGTGATATTTTTCCCGATGTCGTATTTTTTAGTTTTGTTGTCCATAACATATGTCATTTGATTTAATTATGCCTATATTTAAATTGATCTATTTTGTCACTCTGTGTGCCTTTCCTTCCTTGATGCCCGGACGCGTAATTTGTTTTCCTAGGACGAATAAGGGCATCGGCCAATCAAATCCCTGGATTCCAAACATGTGACGCTTTTTCAAAAAACATGTTCTGAATCTTTTTTCCTAGTTTTGACCCCAGATAATGAACGACAATCCTTCATTTTCACAGGAACTGGATCCCTAACCCACTTTCTAAACCCTAACTCTGATTTCAAAAGAATTTGTAAATTCTTGAAAAACCTGAAACCCCTCATTCGTCCTAGGAATAAAAATTAGGCTGCCCGGACTGTCTCATTGTATCAGTGTGTCATCGTTCTTAATTCGTGTGTCACAACTGTCTATGACTAACACCATTGTCTCATTCTCTCCATGTGATTTACGTCATGTCTCATAATGTCAATGATTTATGTTATGATTGTCTTGGTGTGATATCTCACTTTGTTGTTCACATTTCCTATAATTTATGACCCTGCCTGATTCTCTCAATATGATTTATTTCCTTACATAGTTTCTAATATTGTCTTAGAGTAATGACATTGTCACATTTTCTGAATGTGATTTGGTTCCTTACTTTGTAGTTCACATTGCTATGACATTATCTGATATTCTCAATATGATTTAGTTATTTTCTTCATGTCTATTATTGTCTACGATTAATAACATTGTCTTTTTGATCTCCATGAGCTTTCATATCTTCACTTTGTTCTTTATAGTGTAGTCTATGATTCATAACCTTCCTCCACCTCTCTCTCCACCTCCACCTCTCTCTCTCTCTCTCTCTCTCTCATTGTTACTCATCTATTTACTTGGCGTCTGATAAAACATTATTGTCTATTTATTTACTGTGATAAACAATGTATGTCACATGTTGTCTGTAACTAATAACGTTGTCCCATTATATGTGATTTATTGTCCTGTTTTTTTTTTTGTCGTTTTTTTGGTGATGATAGTGATGATAGTGATGATGATATAATCGTACTTAAAGTATACCTAATAGACTATTCAATATGGAAGGTAATTATTCAACAATTATAACGATTGTGTTTCACATTAAACAGCATAAGACCTGTACGGAGGATTTGTTCTGCAAGAATAAGGGGGCGGTTTACGGTATACCGTTTACGGTATGCTATACTTAATGGCGATACACCAGCCGTGTAAAGCCGATTGTACTTTGAGCTCTTGTAAACGTTCCGTTTTCATGCCAGCAAAACAAGACTGATTAAATGCGTCTGTTTCCCTGCACGCGTGCATATCCTTACAGTGTTTTTCTAACCAGATAACCTCACTACACATGCTCCGCCCTGTGACACCTTCAGGCAATTCCTATAGAAATGAAAATATAGAAAAACAGAAAACCAAACAAAAGCAGACACGTAAATATTATGATATAATACACACGCGCCCTTGTACATTTTAATGAACTACCCGTATCATCCTCTTGAAGAGAACATGATGACGTCAACATACGGATACTCTTCGATTATTCGCCTATAGTATTGATTTTGGCATTTGCTGATCGGTTATTCGAGGACTAAATCCCTCACTAGCACATTCCTTCTATTTGCCAGCTATGTGTTATTCATCTGAATATGCTGAAAAGTTGTTTAACATCAGCTTTGTTATTTGTAAATGTTAACGAATATCATTTATCACGCAGTGAGAAGAAGGTAAAATACACGAGTGATTGTTCATACGTCTGTAAAACAGTGTGTTAGTTAGACTACTGACGATTCAGAAACGCGTGCATGCTTAAAATACCCGTATGTCCTCAGACAGTCAGAAACCGTGGACTATGTCAACAAGGTTGCGGATTGAAGATCTCTATACTACCGTAATATACTATACAGCCTAGGGATCAATTTATCATCTAAACACTTCTCTGATGAAGTGTTTGATGAGAACCTGGTTTAAATTCCGCTCGGCATTCATCTGGTAGATTAATATTTGTTGGAAAAACAGAAGGAATAGTCTCGGATGGTGGAGAATAACAAACAGGATATTCGCGCGGTTTTGTATATATAACACTGAGGGAATGTTAAAGCATGTATTGATCGGGAATCATCAATCATATCGCCGGTCGTTCCTTCGTGTTTTTGATTGAAATATTTTAATCTCACAGATTTATAGAGTTTGTCAAGTTTTAATCTAATCGCTTAAGGGATTTCAGAATATGGATAAATTTTTGATTGGGTCATTTGATCATATAGTTATTTGTCTCGTTGTAAGGGAAAGGGGTTGAGACTGCATTAAGTTGTTTGGTTTTCTTGCTCTATCTGGCTCTTATCTTCGATGATATTTCTCCAAAAATGAAAATTAACATTGGTCACATTTTTGTTTCGAAATCTTGCGATACAAAAGTCTCACATTTGAATGTATTTAGTCAAGTATTGACGTTTTGACATCACAAGTTTTATTTTTTCCTTGTACAGTAATAAGGACAATTGATAAGATTCATTGTATAATAACAATGCAAACGTGAATACCGATGAACTTGTACGTTGAACATTGAATCAAACCAAGACTTGTGTTTTTCTCTAGGGTGTGTGTGGGGGGGGGGGGGACCTATTCTCTACAAAAAGACTACTGACAATTTTCCTAGGGAAGCAGGCATATATTTTTTCTCTTTTACTGGCGGGAGGCAGGGGGGGGGGGAGGAGGGAGGACGGTCGCCACGGAACCATATTGACTAAATTTCATTCTAATCTTGGGAACATGGACCAGCTCAAAAAAAGTGATTGACAACTAGAAAACCACTTGATTGGAAATCAGATATATCCCTTTAATGACTCTTATTTAGTTGGAGTATCCTTCGTATAAGATGTATACCGGCAACTGATTGAATCTTGGGTGTATCCCCTCGAAAACCTCTCACAAGGATAGCAGTATCAATTGTCTCGTTGACGTGAGCACGCTGTAATTGAGATCTTGTCCGAGGACGTTTCGATTAACTGTGCTATAAATACTTGACAAGGAAATGAAATATGAATATTCATTAAGTACTTTTTGAATAAATTCCTGAATAAATATGTGTATCACACGTTGAAACAAAATATTCGCTATGTATAATGAGACTGGTTTCACATACTGTTTGTCTGTTATAGACAGCTCACAATAAGGAAAGCGGGGAGAAAAAAAATAACCATCCAATTTTGGAAGGAAATAAAACAAGGATAATAATGAACAAGGGAATATTTTGAATGAGAACCTGTGGGGTTGGGTTGGTGTAGGGGCACTAGGCGGAGGGAGGTTATCGCGAGTACTAGGCTTTGATTATGAGTATATCACTGTTGCTTACTGTAAAGTACTCAGAAAGAGGAAAACATCATGAGTCCGAGAATTAGAGTACAATGTGTCAAGTACGAGTTCAAGGCTTTGAGTACATAGACTGACTTGTACTCTCTTCGAGTGGTACGAGTAAGTGTACAACACAATATGAGTACAATGCCCTGTGTACGAGTACAGGATACAAAACCATTCGTACGAGTACAAAATTATAATTACGAGTATTCTGTACGGATTAATTTTCTCGGATACCATTTTGAGAGCAGAGTCGGGTACTAACAGGCCGTCTATCATAAGTCAATCTGCTTTTGAAACAGCACAGACAGAATACATGTTTCACACTCAACAAACATTGTATGCGCGTGTCGTACAAACGTCCAATATCGCGACTGCCTGTACCAGTCACCGTAAAAATAAAAGGTATTCCATAAAATACTTTCTAAATTTATTCTTGGGGTCACGACTCCAAATTTCCTCCTTGAAAGGTCGTTTCGGAAAAGTAAGAATATATGTGGGAAGAACTTCATCTATTTAGGCTAAATGATGGGTTGTCACCATCTCCCAAGCCCGGTATTGATTCTTTGCTCTCTTTATTGGATACTAATGTTGAGATAACGTCGTTCAAATGACCATTAATTTAATAAAGATATCCCCCTATGGCACAGAAATTATGTTGATTCGAAGAAATTTATTGGGAATTTCATTCTATAAGTTTCGAATCCAGCAGGTACTTGATACTGCTATAGGTTTCTGTCTGGAAACATAAAGTTAAGATTATTAACAGGACGTTTAGGTATACATTGCTCAAGGGAGAGTAATAAAGGTATGTGGATATATTTGACCATTCATTACTATACCGAGGATAAATGTTGACCGAGAAACCCGATGGAAAATGTCATCTTAAATGTTTCACCTTCCTAACCCTAAAGCGTGAGTGTTGTTTGTTTATTTCTACATTTCATAAATACGTCGCAAAGAAGCTATCAAACAACATGGTTACACATTATGATACGAGATAAGTAAGTCCCACCATAAGGTGACTAAGAGGTTAATAAATGATGATATTCATCTTGACAAATATTGTAATACAGGCGAGGATCCGGGGGAAGGTATCTGCTCCACACATTATCAACCCCACAAACAGAACATTATAAGTAGGTGTAGACCTTATTATAGACCATATTGATAAGAACGAACCAATTCACACGTCTAAACGTGTAATCTTTCTGGGGGGGGGGGGTACATAATACCTCCCCGCCCCTTCCCACGAATGGGAGTCGGCTTCAACGAGCCCTCGGCTAATTCAATTTCTTTTGAAAATCCTGATCCGCCCTTGTAACGGATTCACTACGTGTCAGTTAGATATGTCACCAGGTTGATACATATATTAAGAGAGATAAGGGAACAGAGGGTGCGGAAGAGGGTTAATCGTGGGGCATTAAGGGGGGGGGGGTGGAGCATGGACTTCAATGGGGGGCATGTGACTTTAATTTGAGGGGACAAACCATAATGTTACCTCCAAACTGGATCATCTGTACATTCCTTAACCACAAATTACAGTATTTGAATAGTTTATCAACAGAAAGGCAAATTTTGACTTGTTTTCTTTTAATTATGCAGCAACGGGATACTTTTTAGTTATACATATTTATATCCCTTTTTTCAACAAAGTGGCACTTTTTTAAATAACAAGAGGCCACTATTTAATTGATAAAAATTGTAAAAAAAAGGGTAATTTCGAAAAAATGGGGGCACCTTTGAGGTTTTTCACAAATTGTGGGGTAAGCTACCCCCTGTGCCCCCGAATTTGCCGACCCTGAGAAGGGGGGGGGGTCAAACACTTGTATATCAACATACTGCGTTCCGATACTTTTACAGACAATAAGATATTAAAGCCAAACGAAATCGTCGATTGCTGACACTGCAGGCATTTTTTCTCATGCAATTAAAGCAAAGATCCACACATATTCTAGGTCTGTAGTACTTTCAGATCAAATTAACCGATACCCGGAATCTATTTTGCATATAAAGTGGTGATTAAAAGTTTTAAACGTTTTCATGCGATTAGACTGATAAGCCAAATAAATAGCACATTTTTGGAAACAAAAAAAGACCCTTCTTATCAATTTTTCTTCCTGTTTTGTCTTTCTGTTTTTTTCTGTTTGCTTTTATACGTAACAATGCACTAAGTATACTTGCACAGTAAAGTGGGTGAAATTGAATGAATTTAGGTTATATATAGACACAGAGAGGTTCAGTAATGAGAATCCTAATTGTTTTGTTCGTTTTTTGTTTTGTTTAACCTTTTTTTGTTATGTTTTTGGCTTTTCTTTTCCTCTATTTTTCTCTCTCTCATTATGTTTATTTGTCTTTTACCTCCTTTTTAATCTTTGCCTTTTTGATTGATAGGGTATGCAAGAGCGGATCCAGGTGGTGTGGGGTGGACACCACCAACCCCCCCCCCCATCCCCCATTTTTAACCCACGAAAGTATTAACACTATAGTTATTAGCAAACCTAGCGTGTAGCCGTAATTTATAACCTAAATATACCTCAGAATGCACAAGTTTTGGTCTAAAATTTCATTTTTGGTTTCTAATTAGGGAGGACCCCCCCCCCCCCGGGCTACATCCCCTTGTTAATAAAAGCCCAGGATTCGCACCTGAATATGGTTATATTTCTATATAATAAATGAAACATAAAAACCATCGTTGATTTAAAGAGCTCATTACAATACCACGGATGTTATCTCGAATCAATAATGTCCATTTCATACTTTTTGTCTGAATAAATTGATTTTGTCTATGTAGTAAAACAAAACAAAACTATTATAAACATTTTGAGGAAAAAAAAAACTTCGACTGCGGCCTTCGAAGCTGACAAAGTTTACAGAAGCTTTTGACGTTATCTTTAATGGGGAGTGCCTTAGACCTGTGTACTATTTTAATAGAAGTGGTTGTTATACGTGTGGGATTTCATTCACAGGTTTATTTTTATATCTATATGCAGTGAATATTTTTGTTCGGAAATAAAAGGGAAGGGCCTCCTTTCCCCGATTTCTAGACCTTCGTCGCTTCGTAACATCTACACAGTAGCAATAAGAGGCATGCACTTTACTTTGAGCCTGCTACACTAGAATAACTCCAACACAGTTATGCGGTACCATATATGCTTTACATGGGCAAACCTATTGTATATAGCTATAAAGAGTATGGGACAATAGTACGGGACAATAAACAATGTTAAGCTCGATATACTTGTGTGCAGGTTTTCACTTTTTTCTTTCTTTCTGTGTCTCAGTAAATATTTGTTAATTTGGTGCATTGTTCTGTTGATCAATTAGAGACGTAATTTGTTTCTTATATTCTTTCCAAATGTTTTAATCAATTCGTACTTTTTCCTTTTTGATTGATATGAATTAGCGACTTTATTCGATGTGTCCCATTCACATTCCCTACAGTATGTACATGTCCTGCCTCAACGACACACTGTAGTGTTGCTGTTGTATAATGTGGATCAAAGGACCAGTTGTTCATGTTCCAGTGCAACTGGTTCCGTTAGATGCAAACATTTTGCCCTTTCGGAAGTTTATTTTTTACGTACGATTTAACTGAATGCTGAAATAATATATAATTGCATTAAATCTCGAAGAGCCCATAACACCCGACACAGGTTTGTATGGGTGGAGTGGGTGGGGTGGGGTGGGGGGTTGGTGGGGTGGTGGGGAGGAGTCACACCAGCGAGATTATCATTGCTGTGAAACTCTTGCCAGTGGGGTCATTGCCCTTCTCCTTCGTTAAATCAAGTATATCGCGAGTTAGGGATCAGATTTTGAGTTGGGCTTTTCAACTTACAGTGTGGAATATTTGTATTTCTTTTTTACATAAATGTCAAATTGTCTGCTACTGTTTAATACATTTAGGGAACCTTTAAACCTCCATGCCGAATCCCGCTCCCCCATCCGTAACCCCCCCCCCCCCCCCTGACAGAAGATAGCCGGTACATATAGGGTGTAGCGTTGTACACATCAACCATAATACCTATAATATGTATGTTAAAGCGTACCATTAAACCTACATTCAATAGTTTACTAGGTATATAAATGTATTTGACGTGTAAAATTACTCTTGCGTTGGTATACAATTTTAAAGTATTTTTTTTTATCTAAACAGAAGTCCATGAATATTTCGATTTGTGACACAAATTGGTCTCATATCTCAAATGTATCCTACATGCCAATGTATGTAAAGTTCTATGCCTTCTCGGTTCATGTTCTTCAAATTATGGGGCCTTCATGGGGAAGGAATTTTTTTCTTCATATTTAGTCCTTTTTTTTGGAATCAAATGTATATATAGTTCTTCAGATATATGTCTACAATTCTCAAATTTGAATTGCAAATGAGTCCCAGACGTTCATATCGGCATGAAAACGTAGATTTTATTGAAGAACTTTAATTCAAGCTGCAGAGATGATTTACCCTCATAGACAACTTGGTCACGACGATTTATTTCGAAAGACAGAATAAGAAAAAACAAAACACATCCCTGCATATACACAGGTTATCACAATATCGGAATTATTTTGAATTTCAAAGCAAATGAGAAATAATAATCTCAACCATGTCTATAAAACAGACTGTTTTTTCGGTTTCGCTGGCTAAGTTTTTAGGCTTATCAGCTGGTAAACGTACAATTTGTGCCACTATTGTGAATAAATAGGGAAACAGACGCATATACTTTTGTCGAATTATTAGTGAAATATGCGCAAGGCATCTTAATCTAATAATTTTGAAATTAAGTTGAACCTACAGGGGATATGTTATTAACATGCCAACAATTAACGTCAATTTGCGTACAGGAGTTCTTATATGTACTGAATACAAAATTGTACTTTTTGTTGTTGTTGTGGTAATATAGCAAAATTTGAAACTCGTTGTAAAGAAAATGAATCAAATTGTCAAATTACTCCCTTGTTTTGGCTATTTCTTCTTTATGTAGTACAGAAACAAAACATCTTGACAAATTATAACAACATTTATGATATATTAAGCGTTGATCGTTCACATCAAATGTCGACGGACTGCACTGTTTTTATATGTTATGATTTGATTTTGATTTCCATCATATTGACATTGATTTCTGGAAGATTAAGAAGATTAAGGAGATTAAGGAGATTAAGGAGATTAAGAAGATTAAGAAGATTGAGAAGATTAAGTATAGATTGAGAAGAAGGAGGAGATTGAGAAGAAGGAGGAGATTGAGAAGATTAAGAAGATTAAGAAGATCAGATCTGAAACGCTTGTAACCCAGAGCTGAGATGACTAGACCAAATGGAATGTGCAGTAGACCTAATAGTTGTAATGTTTTTAATACAAAAACACAATAACAGTACAAATGTTCACAATAAGCGGATAAGCGGAACGATAAGAGAAAGGCCTAGAATGTTGCACTCCCTGGGGCGTTAAGGCTTTGAGCAAGCAATCGGCCATACCATGCATATTGCTCAATATATAGGTAAAGTTCCAGTTTGGTTCTCTCTGACCATTTGCTCCAACCACTGTTTCTTCCTGTCCCTCCTCAAGAATGACTTGTGATCCCATGACGTATATAATAACCATAATATCGCATGACCCCGTACCACTTCAAATCTCTCAATCTGTTCAATGAAATGACTAAACCCTGTTACATGGACCTTGAACTGATGCTGAGTGCCAGGTTTCGGGAATCTCGTTTTGCTGGCTATATATTTTGTATATGCAAGTGTTCAAAGAAACATCAAAGATCTCCACGACTTCTATCCGTCAACCTCCATCCCCTCCCCCTACCACCTCTCCCTCCCTTACATCCCGCCCTACCATCCCCTCCCTTACCACCCCCTCCATTCCTAGCACCCCTTCCATACCCCCCTAACACTTTGACATAAACTACCGAGTCTGAATCACTTCAAGATCTCTTTTCAGAATGTTCTTCAGTTTTGTCCAACAGTTGATTCTCTGTTACCATTTGAGTCAATGATTCCCCCAGCCCCTGTTTTACCGTCTATGATTTACTGTATACTCAAAATGACTACAGCCCACCATTAAACTCCCATCCCCCTTAAACAACCCCCATTCCCTCACATCCCACCAACACCAACATCATACCCTTGTGACCAATATCAGGGCCTTCCTTTGTACCTAGGCTACAGCCTTTTTCATATATGGTAGTAATTCAAACATTGAAACCGGATAATCACATAAGGTGAGGTGGGGGGGGGGGGGTGAGAGGGTCGTCTAACAGTTAAAGTTGCGCTTATAGAAGCAACTCTTCGTTACATTTGAGACCTCAAAACGTTCCTACATGAACAGGAATTTACAAGCGGCTGATATCGTTACCAGGTATCTGTTTTAACCTCCTACAGGTATAGCGAAAACGTCCGTTCAACCAATGCTACTTTCCTTGTGTAGGCCTAAATAAACTTATTCATACACCATGTGCCATTTCAAAAAAGGCTTGAGTATTTTCAATAGTGGTTTGTAGAAAATCATCATTTTTACTTAATTTTTCTCCCATGTCTCTTTAACTTTCCTCTTCCAATACATTAATCACCCATTAACGCTAATAACGCACGCTTAATACGATAAAACGTGTACCCTATAATGATTCATACATAGTATACACCAGTTTTACTGTACCCAGACTGCGTTACGTAGATTCCATTATGAATTAATAGCACTGGCTTACAGCACATAATAAACATAATAAACGTTTGGGATTCATCATTCACACAAGATTCCCTCGTAAGCCGAAAGCGATACATTTTTTTTCAAACGGATACGTGTTGCACAATAAAGCCTATATTTAGTTTACATATGTATAGCCTTTAGTATAAATACTACCACATGTTCCATCTTAATGGCAATTCATAATATTTACCTTCTATTTTTACGAGTGATACAGGATGCATACCATTTGTATGAGTCTCTGTAAAGGTTATACAGGTGCAATTAAATTTTTACAACACTTGCAGTATAGAAAGAAAAAAAAACATCTACTGGTATAGTCTTTAATAAAATTATCATCTTTAATTTAACTAATACGAACTTGGTACACACTGGTTCTTGCCTATAAACTGTGTTCTTGTTAGCTTAAGGGTTTTTTGTTGTTTGCTTGTTGGATTGTTGGATTTATGAATATATTAATTGGTATTTATGTTTGTATACATGTAACACGCGGTTGTAATCAATCGATCGTGAAGAAAATCACTTTCTCGTGGGACAGCCAACGACTATAGTATATGCATGGTGTGACGTTACGGTATATTGGTAACGTTCCTTGAAACAAAACTGCATGTGGAAAAAAGACCCAACTATACCGTGCCAACACATATTTACACACACAGGTTATCATAGTACAGTACAACCAACACTGGTAGTCTATAGCATTAACACTTCAACGTGGGTTCAAGTTTGACAACATTTTAGAGGAAACGAAAGTTGAAACAAAGTGGACAATTTTAAATTTGAGGTTCGTCCACCTGTATGTGCCATTTTGTTCTTGTTATGAAAGTAACGTTTCCCACACTTGGTTACACATATAGTATAGCCTATGCTATACCGTACATGTTTACCAACATAGTATAGCAAACATAAACCATAAGTGGTTACACATATAGTATAGGCTATACTATACCATACATGGTTAAACACATAGTATAGCCTATGTTATACCATACATGGTTACACATATAGTATAGCCTATGCAATACCATACATGGTTACCAACATAGTATAGCAATGCTACACCATAAATGGTTACACATAGTATAGGCTATGCTATACCATACATGGTGACACATATAGTATAGCCTATGTTATACCATACATGGTTACACATTTAGTATAGGCTATGCTATACCATACATGGTTTACACATATATAGTATAGGCTATACAATACCATACATGGTAACACATATAGTATAGGCTATACTATACGATACATGGTTACGCATATAGTATAGCCTATGTTATACCATACATGATTACCATCATAGCATAGCTTGTGCTATACCATACATGGTTACCAACATAGTATAGACTATGCTATACCATGCATATGTAACACATAGTATAAACTATGCTATACCATACATGGTTACACATGGTATAGGCTATACTATACCATGCATGGTTAACCAACATAGTATAGACTATGCTCTATACCATACATGATTTAGCCTACATAACAACATACCTCATTCAAATCAATCACAACGACGCCTTCGCGATGAGCTGGACCTGCAGTTGTTTGGTTCTTCTTCCCTTTCATCTTTAGCTTAGGGTGCTTCCGGAAGTTGGACTGACCTGCACCAGTTCCGCTTCCCGCGACTTGATTCATGATTATTCCGAAACAAACTTTTCCAAGAGAATTTATTCCAAATTTATATTCCAATATATATTCCGAACGGCGTGAAGTTTACCAGTCTTGAGTTGATCCTAAAAAGGCAAAATTGAGTTACACAGTTTAACAAAAGAACAACCTGTAAATTAAACACAAAGCATTTACTAATATAGGATATAATGCTTTCCCGATACCACAAAGTATCCACACTCCTTTACAGCTGTGAGCGCACGAGAACATAAACTCCGAAAAGAAATTTCACAACTTAGCTTTGAAGATTGCTTGTGTAATAATATTGAGCAGTATTTCACTTATCGTACGGCACTGTTAGCGCGTGTATAATACGTATATTTATACACAAGAGAACGGGAGAGCATTCCACCAAAAGACAAACGCTTGCCAGAAAGTCATTCAAATTCGCACAGGGATAAATTTATTAGAATCGTTCAGTCATCTGCCCGACGTGTCCTCGTTGGTACACAGGATTTCTACTACTACTGAAACTGTCTAATTAACAGTGGCGTTTTAATTAACCGGGATGGTACGTAGGCTTACTAACTGTTTCAGGCGGCAAAGATCGTTGCATAACAACATGGATCGAGGAAATTGAACGGAAAATAGTACACATACGCCAGTATGAAAGATCCCGTGCATGAACCGCGTGGTCTGTATTTGAAAATGACTATACTGTCTTTTTGTCGCGGTAAAATATTTGATATAAGTTTAGCGATTGCTTTGATAATTTGGAAGCGAAACTAAAATACATATAGGTTATTTGTTTAGTTTATTTTTATACTTTATCCATATCCCAGCTCGCAAAGTATTCATAGGAAATTTCCCTTAATTGAAAAGAATATATGCGAAGGAAATGCATTATTTTATTCTTCTTACTTTCAAGGAAATACATATCCTTTCGTGTATATCCTTAGGAGTAAGCAAAATAAGTTTGAAGGGAACGTATATATGAGTATA
>JAIPMN010006029.1:8749-36207 GCA_020650975.1 Apostichopus californicus
CATAAAGGTCTATAAATACCCTGGCTGATGAATCCACGTAAGACAGACTTGATTGATACGAACTAATCAATGTTAATACATACTAATGTTTGACGTGATTTGCAGACATAAAGGTCTGTAAATATCCTGTCAGATGAATCCACGTAAGACAGACTTGTTTTCATACAAACTAATCAATGTTAATACATACTAATGTTTGACGTGATTTGCAGACATAAAGGTCTGTAAATATCCTGTCAGATGAATCCATGTAAGACAGACTTGTTTTCATACGAACTTATCAATGTTAATTATACATACTAATGTTTGACGTGATTTGCAGATATAAAGGTCTGTAAATATCCTGTCAGACGGACTTGATTTGAAATGACTAACATTAGAAACCTTTTGCAGACGAACTGCTTATAGCTTTCAGATTGGATGAGGTGATTAATTTATATCAATACTAAGTTACCACCTCTTGCAGACAGGAAGAACCATTCATGTTCAACAAACTTGTACGACTCGAACTTTGTGCCCTTGTTCCGACAAATAAACTATCAACTATCAGTTGTCTGAATATATATAAGACATAAGACAGTTAGTAGATACCTGATATACTTGTACTACAAACCAATCCGTCAGCTATTGCTGATCGAATGACATAAAAACTATAGATTTTTATTCTTGCAGTTAGTATGTACCTGAATAATTTTACTACAAACCAATCTGTCAGCTTTTGCAGATCGAGTGACACATAAACTACAGATTTTTATTCTTGCAGTTAGTATGCAGGCTACCTGAATAATTCCTAATATAAATTTATCTGCCACTGTTTGCAGACATAAGTACTGTCAATCTAAAATCTTACGTATACTCTTTAGATGGTGCATGAGTACAAAGTGGTCAAATTTCTTATATCAGAGACAGATTTGAAGGGGTTATTTACTTTATATCTCAAATTCCGGACCAAATTCTTCTAGATCCGGGGTATGGAGTAAATGGAAACGAACATTTGTCGAGCTATTGCTAAAAACACCAAACAAGAGTCTGTACCGTTTAATTTTTCTCCATTTTGAATCAGTCGCTCAACTATACAAGTCACGATGGATACCCAGGGTGCTTCAGAACTGCTATTCGAACCCGGCGATCACGTCGCCATCTGCCCTGCGAACGAGAAGGTCCTGGTGGATGCCATCCTGTCCAGGGTTAAGAACGAACGGACACCGGATGAAGTGGTGGTAGTACAGGTGCTTCAACAGAGATCGACACCGTTAGGTAAGAAGAACAAAAAAAAAGTTAGGCATTTTGTGTTATTAATTGGTAATTAATTCCTTAATTTTTTTTAATTAGCAAATTGCCAAGATAGCCCAGCGGACCGGACATCATGCCACTGAGTTAAGTCCATAGGCCGATCAATCGCTGTTTTTATTGTTTTGTGCATTATTTTTACCGTTTAGCAACCATTAACTATACTCTCCTCTCCAGGGTGCAGTTTGACCGTTGTCATACTTGAAACAATTTTTTCCCCCCCCCCCAACTCTTTACAGGTGTGGTCAAAGCCTGGAACCCCACAGAGAGACTTCCTCCTTGTAGCATGAGGCAAGCCTTGGAGTATTACGTGGACATCACCACGCCCCCCTCACCGGACTTCCTGCGCCTACTCAGTCTACAGGCCACAGACACGAAGGAACAAGAGAAGCTGGCACTGATCGGAAAAGTAAATGGCAATTTCGTTTCTTTCTTCGTAATTATTACAACATATATTAACAGTATTAAATGGTTTTGGAGTACCCTGATTTTCTGGCATGTTACAGTTCAAGAGAAAAGAAGTGGTGGTGGTGGTGGTGGTGGTGGTGGTGGTGGTGATGGTGATGGTGATGTTTGGCTCCTCAGTGCAGGCCTAAATGTTAATGTTAATTGATTGTTTATAAATTCTAATTACTCAACCCAGACATGTTCTTTTAACGTTTGTAAACTACAGAGCACCCTTTGATGACATTCAGCACTATTTATCCTTGACAAATTTGTAATGGTAATCATAAACATGTCATTTGAGGCCATAATTTTTAAAAGTCTTTGACTTTTCTCTTGGCATGTGAGGAACTGACCTTATTGGTCTGTGTGTTAGACTTAATAGTCCAGTCACTTTAGCTGATGACCTCCACTTGTTGAATTGTCATTTCTCAATTATATTAAGTAGAGATCCAAACTGGAATGTCAAGCAATGTGTTCTAATGGTCTACAACATATCACAATGCATTTCGTGCCTAAAGTCATCTTGTTTAAGTTAAAATGCTAAACTTTCTGATTTGTCTTTCTTGTTACAATTTTCAGGCTTGCTGTTTTTCTCCATGGTTAGAACCTCATTTATGCTCATGAAATTTAGGGTCAATTGATCATTTAAATCAAATCAAATGTGTAAATCCCAAAATTGCATTTTTAGTATGATATTTTATTATCTCAATAACTTATTGTAATGCTTTGACGGCAACACGTTTTTTTTCTTTTTCGCTTCTGCTGCCAGATCCCTTGGACGATTTGTTTAATATTTTGTCTCTGGGTAATACAGGGAATTGTTTACAGAAATGTGCTCATTTTTGTAGCCTAAAATCGTTTCAGAGACAAAGTTATGAGGCTGTATGAGGATTATTAATATAAGTTTTTTTTTATGATTTAGTTTTTCTAATTCACTGCATGTCTTTGTTCTACATGCCAGAAGAATATCTTTTCTTTTCTTCAAATCCTCGTCCAACCATTTCCCCGCTACCTGCACAAGTATTTCGTCTAATCCATCGTCTTGGAAGTCTTTCCATTGCAGTCCATTTGCTAAACACGGTGGGGTTCTTGTTTCGTCTCTCCGATCACAGGGTAGCAGTGCTTACGAAGACTGGAAGTATGAAAACAGCCCGAACCTGATAGAAGTCTTGAACGAGTTTCCCTCGATCAATCTGTCGATCGAGTTTCTGCTGCAGGAGGCTCCCCTGCTCAAGCCACGTTACTACTCCATCAGCTCCAGCCCCAGGATGTACCCCGGGGAGATTCACGCCACCGTGGCTGTGGTCTGTTGGCGGACTAAAGGTCGGTATGATGCCGAGTGGTCTTGTTCTGTGTTTTGTGTGTCATTGTCTGTGTCGGTCCTCCTTTGAGCTCTACAAAGAATTTACGTTTACACCGGCGGAGGCACAGTACAATAAAAAAAAAATGAATTTAGGAGCCTGCAAATGTTGATCAGCGTGAAATTTAACCAAAATACTTTCTAAATGCTGTGACTTTCCAAATCAATATCCTAGATGTGGAAATGAGGTTAGATTGGATTGGGGGGGGGGAGGGGAAGGGGGGTTGAGTGTGTCTCGGTGTGTTTTGACATTGGCGACTACACACTTGTAGACGTCTGACCACATTGGAGTGTCCTTGATCCATGTTGGGTATTGTCAGGTATAGACCTTTCTTGTGGATGTTAATTAGATATTGTACAGCTGTGCTACCCCACACCTTTTTTAATTGCTGTTGAATAAGGGAAAGCAACTATAGTTAAATCAGGTGTCCAAAATACTTTCCTAAATGCTGTGACGTTCCAAATCAATCCTAGATGTGGAAATGAGGTTAGTTGGGATTAGGGGTGGGGGAGGAGAGGGGAGGGGTGGAGTGTGTCTCGGTGTGTTTTGATATTGGCGACTACAAACTTGTAGACGTCTGACCATAGTGGAGCGTCTTTGATCCTTGTTGGATATTGTCAGGTAGATTGACCTTCTCTTGTAGATGTTAATTAGATATTTGTACAGCTCTGCCACATCCCACAACCCTTTGATAATTGCTGTTGAATAAGGGAAAGCAACTATAGTTAAATCAGGTGTCCGGCAGTGTTCTCCGATAATCCATCCGATTCTCACAAAGGATACAATAAATCTTGATGACCCCTAAAAGGAACAGCTGGTTCATTTTTTTTTTGTTTTTTTTTTTGGCTGTTTCTTTTTGCTGTTTTAAGCTGTTTCCTTTTACTTTTGTTTGAACATGTTAACCTATTATGTTTTGATTTAACATTAATGTTGCATGTTGGACTTTGAGAGTCAGAATTCCCATTTTGTGTGTATTGTGTTGGTATTCACAGGTGGTCAAGGCCCCCTACACAACGGTGTCTGCTCTTCCTGGTTGGATCGACTGAAGACAGGAGAGGTTATCCCAGCTTTCATCAGACAGTAAGGACTTTAAACAGAAGTTTACTTAATAAAAGTTAAAAATAATTATTTCTAGTTTCTTTCTCGCATAATTCTCTCATTTTAAACTTAAGATCGGAAAGGTATCAACAAAAACCTAATACTGTGACAAATAATTATTGGGTAAAATTTTTCCCAAGTTTCCTCTCCAAATTCCTCCTTTCACGACCACTTTGAGTGAATTATGCCAGAGTTCCAAGTCCAAGTTGTTCTTAATTTTTGTTGCACTTAAATGTCACTGTTTAATATGTTATACTATCCTTATCTTTTTGTCGTAGCTTAGATTTATCATGGATATTGGAGGATTCGGGGGGGGGGGTGTGAGGGAGGGGCACAAGGGGTGCATGAAATATATATGTCACAGTTTAATACATTATACAAACAATGTCTTGCAGCCATAGCTGAGATAGTTCAACTCATTATGTTATTTGAATTATTAATAGAGCTTAATATTTCCCCTCATATCCCACCTTCTTTTGACCAAAATAGTCCCCCCCCCCTTTTTCGTCAAAATTGTTTCACAACTTTTTGCAATTTGACATTGTGAATAGAGCACCTTAAGTTCCCTTCATCCTTCCACTCGGCCTCCTATCTTGGTATCGTTGATGCTGTATCATTCATTTCTCTCTCCCCCATCCTTACCAAATCCAGAGCACCCCTGTTCCGCCTCCCAGAGAAGAGGAACCTGCCGTGCATCCTGGTGGGTCCCGGAACAGGAATCGCTCCCTTCAGGTCCTTCTGGCAGCAGAGGCAGATCGACCTGCAGTTCACCAGCGCCGTCAACGAGAAAGGAGAGAAGGTCCTGGGAGACATCTCCATGTTCTTCGGGTGCAGGCATCCTAACTTAGATAACATCTACGCCGAGGAGAAACAGAAGGCCATCACGGATGGCGCTCTGAGGGAAGTGCACATTGCTTACTCCAGAGAGCCCGAACAGCCAAAGGTGGGTCACGATTTTGGCACGGCTGGTACGAACTGACTCGGTCCGGGCCATAAGCTACGAACCGACTCAGTCCCGGCATATCTTTATTTATCTTTGCTTTTACTGGTGAGAGGAATGTATCAATTGCTTCCAGACCTGAGGTATCAGCGTTGCGTTGTAGTACAGTCTGTGGTTTTAAATTCAATTGTTTCAGTCAAGTAACATGTCAGTATAGCTCTGTGCCGCTCAGTGGCTGACCTTGGTAACTGTAATTAGCATCCTTTATTAACTTCCTTCATTAGATTTGCTCGGGGGGGGGGTGGGGGGAGTGGAAGGGGGGTCTTTCAAGATCACCATTTATGTACGGTGGTTGTGATTGACATTTTAGACATAGGTCAAGATATGGCGATTTTTACCTCATTATACCCACCCTGCCCCACCCCTCCCCCTGCCCCCACCCCCTATGCTTTAGTAGTTTGTAAATAGTACCTCAGGTAAAATACAGCAATTTATTCCTGCCTCAAATATTAGATTCATCTCCACCATAGTGTATGGCCCGAGATAGGATGGTCACTTTAAGTACCATCAGCAGTCTATAACCTAATATGACCCTCACAAAAAAGATTTCATACTTGAGGTAAAATTACAGTAATGTTTTGCAAAAATTCCCTAAAGTCTAATGAGTATGTGCTGTTAGGAGGCATCTTTATAACTTTGCATCAATAACGGATGTATATCAAAGCTCAGATGGCCTCCAAGGGTTAACTGTGATGATTTGCAAATGAGAGTGGCAGCTCTTTTCTCTCCAGCTGTTCTCCGACATCATCCAATCACACTCTCTAAACATCACTGTCAATTTTGTGTGCTGGAGTCGTGGGGGGGGGGGGAACATGCTAATGATGTGGCATGCAAAGATCGACACACATGTGTGTTATTCATGGACGGAACTTCTTACACGTTACATTTGTCCATAGAGATTTGCTGCTACATACATGAAAATCATTTATCCCTCTGTCCTCCGCAGAAATATGTCCAACACGTCCTGAAAGACCAGGCTCCTGAAGTCTTCAGGACGCTGGATCAGGACAACGGACATTTCTTTGTCTGCGGGGACGTCTCCATGGCGGGGGACGTCCAGAAGGCCCTGGAGGAGATCATCAGCGACCAAGGCAAAATGAGTCTAGATCAAGCTAAAGAATACGTCAGCAAATTGAGGGTAAGACCAGTTATTTATATCAATCTAATCCCCTTTTCTTTTCCTTTTTTCTTTTCTTTTTTTTCTTTTCTTTTTTCTTTTTCTTTTGGCCCTTGCTAGAGCAAACAACCGGTTAAGGAAAGTAGAGACAACATTGTATCAGGTTCCCAGCTGTTGAGAATCCATCATCCCACAGACAAAGCTTTAACCTAATAAGAACACATTTATCAATATTGTCATGCGTTGGTGATGAGTGAAATCTCTGTCCCGTGGATATGTCGGTCCCTAGCTAGTTTGCGAATTGGAAAACGTACGCTGACTATCTCTGATCTCTCTGCAGTGGCTTGTAAAGTGCTCTCATTTCGGATCAGAGTTGTACGACTTTAAATTTGTTTCCGAATGAGATGTCCTCATGTCTCGGTATTTGAGAAGGCGGTCGTATGCGAATTGTCTCGCTTTCTGTCAGATGTGGGTCAGGGATTCCGAATGAAAAGTAGAGAGAAGGAGAAATTGGAGCAGACTCGTTCATGGTCTTCAGGCTTGTAGTGTTAAGAGCACTTTGTGAAAAAGCAAAGGCTGGATGCAGCAATCTGCATTTTCATTCCGAGAACTGTTGCAAAATTTTGGTGCTTCTGAACTGTGCATTGTCTTCAGGAGACGCTCGTTCAAACTGGTCTCAGGTTTTTGGTGTCTGCTGAAATATAGTGGCTCCTTCTCGGCATCGCTCGTCGATACGGTGATTTACATCACACGTTTTTTTCTTTTGAGAGGAAGACGTATTCGGGTTTGATCACTCTTCGATTTAGTATCGTTTCTTTCTTGACGATTATGCAATCTTTCCTTGGTTTGTTCCTGTTGAATTGTGTTTGGTCTGATAACTCTCTTTTGGATGTGAGATCATATTTTGGTTATTTCTCTTTTGCTATTTTTGTTAATTTTTATGGAAAGACTCTGTTTCTCATTTTTCTTGACGATGTAATTTGATATTTCTATACTTGTCGGTCGTAGACTTTGTGCAATTTTATCTCTTTTTGATTGCATACCTGATGGTTTCGCTCTCTTGTTTGAATTTTATATTCTTTTGCTCTTTTTTGGGGGGAGGAGGGGGGGTTGTTCTCTTGGGTACTTGTATTTTTCCTCTATTTAAAGTGTTTATTTTATTGGTTCAATCTGCTCCTGAGTATTAACTTCTTCACAGCTCGCTGTAATTTATGCGTACTTTCTCTGTTCCTTCTCTTCTGATTGGTTTTACTCGTTTCATTCCTCCTCCTCCTCCTCCTTTTCACAGTGTTCTTTCTTAGTTTCTGTTTCGATTGTCTTCTCATCTCGTCCTGTCTCTCTTTCACTATGATAACACTTTTTGTCCTTTCTCTCTTACGAAAGGTTATAGTGCTTGTTACATGGTTAAATTTAATTTAATTGTACAGTTTTCATTCATTCTACACTAATTTGTCTGTATGTTCTTCTATCTATCTATTGATTTTATCTCTCATTTAGTCCTCTCACCATCTTGCTTTGTTGACTTTTATGTTTTCTTCCTTCCTTGATTGTGTTCTTATTTGTTACTTCGTTTCTTTCTCTCCTTTTTAGCTCTTAAACTTTTTATGTTTAATCTCTCTTGTTATATACTTTGAAGTTTCTTCTTTGTTTGGTTATGTTAATTTTTTAATTTTTTAAATTTATTTTTAAAAAATTTTTAATTTAAATTTTTAAAATTTTTGTACGTACACCTGTTTTATCTCTCTTGCTTATAGACTTATAGAAGTTTTTCTATTGGTTGTGTTCTTATTTCTTTCTATCTATCTTTTTGGCTCTTACACTTGTTTTGTTTTATCTCTCATGTTATATACATTGAAGTTTCTTCCTTCTTTGGTTGTGTTCGTAATTCTCTCTCCTTTTTTTTGGGCTCTTACATTTTGTTTTATCTTTCCTGCTTATAGACTTTTGAAGTGTCTTCCACCATTGGTTGTGTTCTTATTTCTTTCTGTTTTCTATCTTTTTGGCTCTTCACTTGTTTTGTTAAATCTCTCTTGCTTATAGACTTTTGAAGTATCTTCCTTCTTTGGTTGTGTTCATAATTCTTTTTTCATTTTCTTATTTTTGCTCTTACATTTGTTTAATCTCTCTTGCTTATAGACTTATAGAAGTTTCTTCCTCTATTGGTTGTGTTCTTATTTCTTTCTATCTATCTTTTTGGCTCTTACACTTGTTTTGTTTTATCTCTCTTGTTATATACATTGAAGTTTCTTCCTTCTTTGTTTGTGTTCAAAGGTCTTTCTTTTCTTTAATTTTTTTAGCTCTTACACTTGTTTTATCTCTCTTGCTTAAAGAATTTTGAAGTTTCTCTATTGGTTGTGTTCTTATTTCTTTCTATCTATCTTTTTGGCTCTTACACTTGTTTCGTTTGATCTCTCTTGCTTATAGACTTTTGAAGTTTCTTCCACTATTGGTTGTGTTCATATTTCTTTCTTTTTTGCTCTTATTCATTTATCTCTCATGTTGATAGACTTTTGTATTCACTTGCCTTTCTTTCTTGATTGGTTTTTTCTTAATTGGTTCTTTGTTTCATTCTCTTTTCTTCTTACACTTGTTGTGACTCGTCTCTCTTGCTTGTTGACTGTTTGTGCTTTGTTGTCTTTTAATTGTATTCTTGTTTATATATTTGCATGGTTTCATCTCTCCCTTGTTTGCTGGCCGGTTCTTTCATTCACTTTTCTCTTCGTTTACCTTCCTGGTCTTCTCACATGAATTATGACGTTGTGAATGTTTGAGGGTTGCTGAGATAAAAGTTCATTTGTACTAACTTTTACTCACAGAGTGAAATGTTCCTCAAAGTGTCATGGGGTTTTATAAGGCCCCAACGTAATGGTCACTGTAATGTCCTTTTCTTTTTGCCACTGACTGAAAACTTTTGAAGTCAAATTTGTGTTTCTAGAAAATCATGTAGTTTAATAAACTAAGATTTCATGATGCATCCAACCATAATTTTTGCATTTTAGGATTAATGCAAGCTAGACACCATTTAATCAAATGCTCTTGTTCCTCCCAAAGGACCACACCCGTTACCACGAGGACATCTTTGGGGTCACGCTGAAGACAGCAGAGGTGAGGTCCAAGCTCCGCACGGCCATCCGGGCCCACGTGTTGATCAGCACTGGTGGCAGCAAACTCACCCCTGCGGGGGAGGCCCTCCAGGCCAATCAGAACGAAAATGGCCAAGATGGACCAATTAAGGAACTGGAAAGATCCAACTCTGTGAAATCACTCGGAGATAAAGAGAAAAGAGTGAGTGATCCACTTATTTGTGATAATATGTGTATTGGTATGTGTGTTATTATGGGTATTCGTATGTGTATTAGTATGCGTATAAGTATTCATAATAGTATGCAGATTAACATGCGTAATAGTATGCGTATTAGTACGCCTAATAGTATGCATATTAGTATACGTATTAGTAAGCATATTAGTATGCGTATTAGTATGCGTAATATGTGGAATGGTATGCGTATTAGTATGGGTATTAGTATGCGTATTAGTATGGGTATTAGTATGCGTATTAGTATGCGTATAAGTATGCATAATTCATTTGCGTAGTAGTATGTGTATTAGTATGCGTATTAATATGCGTATTAGTATGTGTAATAGTATGCAGATAAGTATGCGTATTAGTATGCGTAATAGTATGGGTATTAGTATGGGTATTAGTATGCATATTAGTATGTATATGGTAGTTATTCAGAGAATATAAGAATGTTATAATATCATTTGTGAAGATGTCTATAATAAAGTTAACCCTCATTTTTTGCAATAGGAAGTAATGATGAGAGTAGGTTTTAGGGTCACGTTCAGCCTCCAGAATCATGATAAAAGATTGACAGCCTTAGAATAGAAAATATTCCCCCCCCCTCCACCCCCTGCCTCATAGGAGTTGGTTTCAAACGACTCCCAGGAGCCCACCTCCCTTCTCTTTCATAAAATCCTTTATTAGCCACTGCTGTATGCCCCCCTACCTGAATCTGTCAGAGGGGAATTTACACTTCTGCTTCCCTTTGCACCCCACTGATATTAAAGATTTAAATGCAATTATACTGAATAATTAAGGTGTCTATAAATTAAATCCAGATAACGATGCGTTTCAAGTTTGACAGCGTTTGTGGATGTGGTCATCTGTGAAGGAGAGTACACACAAATATGTGCTCGCAAGCACACGCAATATGCACGTGTACATAAGGCCTATACATGGACATATTCATATATGTGTGTGTATGTTTATTAATTTTCTAAACAGAGCAGCAACAAAAAGCCTCCACCTAGCTTTGTCAAGTCTATATATATTTTTAGTTGATTATATTCTTTCTGTTTTTATTTTTTCGTCCTTTGATCATTTTCTCTCCACCTCTCTCTCTCTTTCTCTCTCTCTCTATGTATAAAATATATATCTCTTCCTCTCCTAAGTGACTTATCTTGATTTATCTTTCCTATTTATTATTATCCGATTGTATCCAATTTGATTTGACACCTCACAAGATGATATGTCAGTGTTTTTTTGTCTCCATTATAGTTTGACCTAGTTTTTGCAGGGTAGGTCGGTTAGAAATTTTCTTTAGTGATAACTTGAAAATTTTGGAGTAAAAGTTGAGAGCATCAGAACCATCCAGATATTAAGGGGGAGAGAACTGCATAACTTGTATTATTGGGGACCACCAAACATATTGTTTTGTTCTGTTGAAAATTGTTTCATCAGAAGATTCCCTCCCCACCCCCCACCCCCCCCCCCATACACACACATTTGTGCCCCTGCCCCGTCATTCATCCCTCTGTCATGTAAAACACTTTTTCTTTTTCAGGTCATACCACTCGTATGTTGGTGTATGTACCGTTAGTTAACATGTATGTTTGAATTTATTGTTCCAATCTTGTGTAGCAATATTGAAGTTCCTGAAGTTTTATTTCTTATCAAATCTGTAGGCATAAACAGTTCTACATATTTGCTCTTGTAAAGCAATTTGCACGTCTTGCATTGGAGTTTGGGATGCAATAAGAGATAAATCATTCCCTGTAGACAGTACTAATGTTCAATTATCGTCCCTGCATAAATTTGCTATAGTGCAGAATTATAAATGAAGGACATTTATTACTTTACTTGCTTAAATGACCTATGACCTGATGGCTAGAACCTCTCAAGCTTATGATTAATGAATACTTCAACTTGAGGTCAAAGGAAAGTCTTGGACAAACTGATCAATTCAATTATTATCAAAGTTTCGTTGTTGGGACTGAAAACTGTTTGAACTGCTTTTAAAAGTTTAATTTCAGTGATTAACCTATCCCCCTTGCCAAAAAGTATGAGCATAAAAAAAATATAGAAAAATTCATATTTCTTTCTACAGTGGCAGTGCTGCCCTTGCAAACATATACTCATCTAGCTAGTAGTCATGCATTCACAAACTGAAAAAATCCTGCGTTTAAATATGAATAATACAGGCAGCTTTCATTTCATGATCAGACCAGCTCAGAAAGGCTGTGGGTATATATAGCTCTTTTAGCTTACGTATATCATTGTTCGTTCCATTAGTAGGTTTTTAACATTCAGCTACTACTATTCCATATTTCACCTTTTAGACTAGCTTGGAGGTAGATTTACTAAACCCAAACATGGAATCCAAGAACAAGCCACGAAGGCCCACGCGGCGTTCCATCACGGCGACCGTCTTGTTATCGGAGGAGGAGCTAGAGGAGCTCCGTAAAACTCACGAGGCTTCGCAAAAAGAGTAAATCACGTTTTACGTGTTTCCCTCCCTCCCTCGTGCTTCCCACTTTGTGTGTTCGTCGCAGTGCTGTAAATTAGTGTCCTTCGTCTCAACGTAACCACACAACTGCACAGAATATTCATATGTGTTCCTGCAAAGTTAGAAAGTATGTTTATGACTGGTGTCAAGCTTCGCTGAAATTGTCATTATATTTCCAGTTAGCTTCAAAGAACTTTGTGTCTAAAGGTGTATTTTGCATTGTCTTTGCTTATAGTCAGGTGATAACTTTAATACTTGACCATTACTGGTCTATAGTATAGGAACTTGAATACAATGAATCTGTACCTTTGAATCCATTAAACTCACACAGGAAATAACCATTACGCTTCAATGGTTGGCCAAAAATCAAAAGATAACATTAAAATGTTAGAAGTCACAAAACTGAGCAAACCAAGGGTTGCTAATAATTAAGGGAGCACACAACATTGTGATTACCACCTAACCCTTTCAGTTGCAGGTGGTATACCCGTTACCCAGTTATGTGCGACTATATGGTATGGTCCAACTGAAGCAAAATAAGAGCTTTAATATGTACTCTGTATTTGTCTCCTAGTACTGCCCCTTCTCTTGCATGCTCCCTTCTTATACCTCTCTTACACCCTCTCACACTTTCAAGTGGTACCATCAAAACACCCATTCAACTATCAACAGTGCTGCATAGGTTCAGTAATGATGGTTTATTACAATGGTTGTGTACCCCCCAGTGTTATGAAGAGTCAGCGACTCATGTTATCGAATCTCCAGTTAGTTAGTGTAATTAGTTAGTGTAATTTTCCCGTGGACAAAGCACGGCGATCAAAGTTACTCCATAACCTCAAGCGATAAACAATACCTGCTGTCAATCAAATGTCAAATATTCGTCAAGCTTTCTAGGTACTTTTCTCGCTTAAGTCACTTGTTGTATTAAAGTTTCTCCCGTTTCTTTTACCCAATTGCTTCCTTCCCCCAATTGTTTCCTCCCCAAACTTGAGGAATTTGAGTGCAATATGTATTTGTTTCTTGTCAAGTAGAGGCCCAAACTGAATGTAAACCCATTGTGGTGTATTAAGACTGAGACATTGCTCATTATGTGTGACACTTTATCAAACTGTAGTGTGAATCGGAAGGTACGGTCTTACAGACGGAGATGCAACCTCAGTTGTTGACTCATCTTTCGAAGTTTAAAGAATTTATGCGGCACAGCATGCACCATGTTTCTTTCATCCCAATGATGCCACCATTGAAACCTGACTGTTACACCCATTGCTGCATGAATATCTCTCTCAATCCTTCTTACTACATTGGACGGTCTTCCCTTCTTTGCTTTTGCTGTTCCACTTTACCACACTGTCTTTTGCATGTCAAGTTGTGAAGTTGAAAGTTAACAGAAAAATGTTATTACATCAATTTTTTAAGATCTTGAAAATGATGAATGCAGTACCATTCCAGTTCATAAACTTTTACTGACAATATTGCTTAAAATGTGACAATGAATCTGGCCGGTGGAGACACGTGCCTTCACTGTAATCGTCAAGTTGTAATGTCAGCCGATCAGTCCCACGTAAAGGGCGACACAAACCCAACCATCATCGCTGGCTTATATGACAGAGATGTTTGTGATGTACCAATTGGCCCAGACAGCTAGTATTAAGAAAAGGCTGTTTGGGAGATATCCAAGCTCAAAGTCAAGCCTAGGACCTGTCACTTATAAATCTGTGATGTCATATTGCTGTTAGAGTCTGAAATCATTTACTTGCTCTTTGAGTTTCTTTTCATATTTGCAAGGTAGCATGTTAACAGTGTTGACACTGAAAACCACTGCCATCATTATGTTAGGTTACAAAGTTCATTAATTTCCATTAATACAGAAGATAATAAACATTTCAATAAATAAAGTACCCCCCCCCTCAAGAAGAGACAAAAAAGAGACAAATATGTGACCTGATGATGTCATATTGAAACTTGATCAGTCTTCAGCCTTGTTTGATGAGGAACATTAACGCTGTGATATCTATTCGCATTGATCAATTATGCTGTTTGGGCATCTCCTCCAACTAGATCCAATTGTGCATACTATATGAAACACAAGACTATCGTTATTAACACCCCACTGCTGCCACCTGGATCCCACTGCTGCCACCGGGATCCCACTGCTGCCACCATGTTGTGTCAAAGAAACTTGATATAACAACTTCCCATGAACTCTTTCACAGTGTTAAACTTGTTAAAGCAATACAGTTAATAATGAGACACATCATCCCACTTCTGTCACCAGTTCAAAGGTCGACTAGTATTCCCAGCGAGATAAACGCAGGAAGTGAATAGATGCAATGAACCTGCACACGAGACTAACACAGCTTGGTGCATTTCAAGCAGTTCTGTTAGATATGGCTTTCATAGTGAGAGAAGTGTCATAATTTACCAGAATTAATATAATTATTTTCCTTTCAAGTGTTAGCTTCCATAAGAGCTGGGGATGACAAATATATCTGTTGGTGCAGAATCGTCAACCTTTAGCACCATGTGGCAGATCTTCAGTAGAAGTTAGTTGACATTTCATTGACAGAATATAAGCACGCCTATCGACTTTGCAATGAAGCAAAGAACATACCTGTCGAGTGTAAAATCGATTAACACCTGTGAGTTAACAATAACAAATCTTTGATCAGCATTTTGTAAATATCTTTGTTTCCCCAAATAGGAAAGCCCATAAATTGGAGATGAAGAAAAAGGAACCAATCAAAACACCCAACGGCGACATTCCCAAGGTGAACGTGAAAAAGGTTTAGTAGAAACAAACTGGATGCTTTTGTCGATTGGACGGTCTTTGAGATCTGTCGGAGATCTGCAGTTCATCATTTTCATCTTCTCCTCCAGTGGGTCTCCTCTGATAGATTGAGATTATAGACCGAAACAATAGTGACCTCTGACCTGTCAGGGTCGATGAATTAGCGAAGCTACGAAGCGAGGGGTGAAAGGAATTAGCTGAGAGGAATGACTGTGTGTGTGTGTCTTGGGAAGCTGTAAACAATTTGCAACATGAAGAAGATGTTTGTTTTTAAATATTGCTTCGTAATCTCCACTTTTTCACAGATTTTAATGTTTGAAACCTCTGAGCACAAAAAAAGGTATAAGGAAAAGCATGAAATGAAAAGGCCAAAAAAAAAAAATGAATTTAGACATGGAATAAAAAAGAGGTAGGAATTTGTCGACAAGTTGCAGATTTTACTGTACAGAAACTCATGGCAACATTATAATATCCGTTAGAAATTTACATATTTGTGAATATTACTCTTCAGCTTTGGTATTTTTTTTTACCATAATTATATATGACTGTATGGATCTTGTCTTAAGCTCAATCGAGCCAAATATTGTGTGTTTTTTTTTGCTTCAAGTATACAGAAAAACAATTCAAGAAAGAAAAGAAAAGAAAGAAAAATCATATGGCTTTCGAAAAATGTTTGGAATATTTCCTTTTATAACCTCTTTTGTACATATTCAATTAAAACATAAGTAACGTGCAGTGAAAATCAAAGTGTAGCTTTCGTGTTTCATAAAAGGACTTTAAGGCTGTCACACAATACAGTTGTCAAGTAGTCATCAATGCATAATATATCCAAATTCTCATGTAGCTGTTGAATGATGGGGGGTAGGGATTGGGGGGGTGGGAGGGGGGTCGGTTGTATAATGCCTTTTGAATTGTATCGAGAAAAATGTTGAGTTACTTTTCATGACGTTTAAAAAAGGAGAGAAATGTTGAGAAAATCAATTTCTAAGTCGTGTGCAGAGCAATATGTCATTCGTTTCTACCAGTGGTGTTTATCAAAACTTATGGAATATTCATATACATATATATAATATAAATATATCATCTAAATGAAGTTACAAGCTCTGTAGTAAATTATTATGGATTTGATTGGTTGATTGAATTTAAAATAAGTTGGTGTGATTTCATCTCCACTGAAGGTAAATAAATAATGGTTTCTTTCATCTAGCCAAAAAGACAATAAAAAAGGGTTGCCAATAAAAAACAAGAAAAAAAGAGTAAAAAAAAAAAAATCTTTTTAATAGTCGCATTAAGATGGGCATGGTGGCAATCGCAAGCATTCCTACTTCACGCAGGTTTGGTTCGTTCAAAATTTATCACATGTTGACTTGTAATCTTTTCCTCTCTTCTACTTGTATACAAACACTTTTTAATTATTTTCTCTGTAGATGTTAAAGGTTGTAAAAATGATTAAACCATGTTAAATTTTGACCAGGATGAATGAGACATTGCAAATATGGAAAAGATGTGGAAATTGTACTAAATGTGAGGATTTAATGTTTATTTGTAGGAAGTTTCCTTTTTTTGCTGTGAGGATATTTCTTTTCTTGTTTTTTATCTCGATGTTACAAAAAGTTTGAATTAACACCACCCGTTAATTCAAATCAAATTTCTTATGATGAGACCATCAGAATGTTTTAAAAAAATTGTTTCACTGCTCTCGGCCGACGGGGAGTTTTTCTTAATTGACGTTAAACTTTGGATTAAAAGTTGCTGTTTAACGATGTATTGAAAATACAGACATGATCAGCGTAAAAAAAGGTGATTCTTATAACATCGACATCACACGGAATATTTGTAATTTGTTTAACTAATGTTTTACCTTTGCTTGTAAAAAGGAGAAAGATTTGCTTGCCTATTTGTCTAGTACAGTGTCACACCGTTGTTTGGTGGTTGTCAGAAACAACAAGCTTTTAGAAAAGCCAATTCTCTTGGGGAGATTGTTTTTGAGCAGTTTTGGTCAAAAAGTTAAAATTACTTTTTCATAGATGTAAGATAACTGTATCAAATGTTGATGTTATTTAAAACCTTATCACCGCCGAAGAAAAAACCGAGCGTGTCGAAAGGTTTTTAAGATCGAGTAGTGCCCTTTTTAACAGCCAGTTCTGATGTGTTCTTATTTTAATTTTGTTGGTTAATACTTTTTTTTCTTTCTGTTTTTGGAAATTGTAAATAACGGTATATAAAAAGCCAGATTTATTTATGAGAATGTAAATGTTTAGAAAGAATGTTTGATATGAGAGAGACAGACGATAGATTTGAGATGTGATCGCATGGAACCGAAGGGGACTTGACGTAGAGAGAAAAGCACAAACTTTCAACAGACGGATGGAGTCGAATATATGTTAGCTGACCCCATGAGTTTCAACAGGTGGATGGAGTCGACATTTGCTAGCTGACTCCAGAAAGTGTAGGTAAATTTGTTTCGTCAAAGAACAGCAAGTCAAATGCAATAGGCAAACATGATTGTCAGTTTCATAAATTATTTTCGTTCAGACATTTCTCGTTTATTCGTTTCAAGAATTTGAGATAGAAAAGAAGAATAGCTTTCTTTACTTATTTCCATCTGCTAGAAGTTCATGCTACTGTAGCTCAAAGGAAAGATATCCTGTCACTTAAAATAACCATGAAGTCTTGAAGTCATGAAGTCACTTGAAATAACCATGGATTGTCCCAGTGCAAAAGCAGAAAATGTAAAATGACCTACAAATTCTGTTTTTTTTTTTTAAATATTTGAAAAGCTTGTATATGGACAGGGTTTTGCAGGGTACAGAAGGCTATTTTAAATGTACCAATGGTTTGCTTGGATACCTCTGGTTCACATTTTTATCTCGTACAACAGTTATTTTAACCAACCCATTGGGGACCATCAACCGACATTCTTTAAGAGATTCAATGCCAGATGAAATAACATTTCTCATCAATTAGGAATTAACTCTCAATTTTTAATGAACCTTTGCTCTCTGTTTTAGCAGCTCTATTTTCTTGTCTTACTTGATGATCTGTGTATGCATGGATTCTAGCAGTATGTACTGGTAAAATTACCATAGAAATGCCTGTCAACTCATTTTTCTAATTAAACTTATTCTGGAGACATGTTTAATTAATACCCTCCTATCCCAGCTGCAGACTACCATGATGGTCATTTGACAGCTATTATCTGCAACAAACATTGTCAGGCGGCTGTTTTGTTAATGGGGTCGTTGGGGGGAAGTGGGGGGGGGGCAGGAGGGAGGGAAGTCCCAAATTGTGGTCCCTGAGGATTCTCGGTGCTGCTAGAGTTTACCAATGTAACATTTTAGAGACAGGAGTAGATGACATCACCCTGGAAAGGTATTTCTTCAAATGTTAAAAAATACCATCTTTTGCTATAAAATGATAGACATGTAATGGATGATAGTTTTGCATCCAGAAAAAAAATATCCATGAATGAATCAACATCATCAAAACTCATATAGTGAAGTGATGCTGTAAAAATATTGAAGATTTGACCTCTCCCTGATGAGAGCGAAAGTGGGAGATTGATAAAACTAAATGTATCACAGAGTGATTTATTCAGGCTGAGAACAAAGACCTAATTGTTATCACATCAGAAGGAACTCTCCTATCCCTTCCAGACCCCACTTAATGCAAAATCATATCAGAAGACACTTTCATAATATCACTTCTTTAATATACCTTTTTATGTCCAATCATTCCATTCGTTCTTGATTCATATTTTTTTCCAGCTGTAACATTCCGTTTCTCTTTCTAGCACTTCGGTTTGTCGATTTTCGGTCTTCTTTTTTGTTTTTATTCCCAACAAAATACTGGCCAAAAATACTTCCTTTTTGGGGGTGTGCAAGCTCCATTTGACCTAACTAGGAACAGTAGCAGGCCTACACTGTCAATGACATCAATGTGTACAAAAGCCTCAACTAATTAACCCCCATGCTCTCTCAAAAAAGTAACGCAAGAATCCTTTGTTTGAAAGCAGGTAAAATTTGATTTGCAGATGCATAACCTAGTTTGCACGCTACGTCTTGGGTATTTTTTTTACTCTTTGTAATAACATTATGAAAGAGGAAATTGCTACGAATAATATACAATTGCAACTTATTATGCCCTGCTCTCTTCTAGAAGGTCCCTTCAAGCCTGCTCCCAAGTAAACTGAGGTTTGAGGCCTTCATCCTCTGTTTAAGGTCCAAAAACTATGCATTGAAATAGTTTGAACAAATTTTAAAATTCTACAAACACTGTGTCACTAATTTTTCAATGCATCAGTCATGTCATGTTTTTTCTCCATGAAAGTATTGATTGTGGTTGTTTTCAAAATAAAGATGAATATGGGTAGCTTTACCTGAGACTATGTGAAAGTCTCTCTCTACTTAAATTACAACCATCTTTCTTGGTAATTTTAGTGTGTAATGTTGACTCGCTATAAATATGATCCATATTTTTAAAGTCTAGGCTAATAAATATGAATAGTCGTGAAAATAAACATATGCCACAACACTAGCTACAAGTCCACTTTCAGAGGTATTTTAACGGTCATACTCGTCTCGTTTGACCAAAGTACCATACAGGAGACATAATAATGCTGTGCCCTATTAGGATCATAACAACAGTTGTCCACACAATGTTTCACACATTTATTTTATAATCGTTGAAATCAAAGACATTTCTTTCCCATTTGCTTCAAGTATGAACTTTTCAGTGTTTTTCAATTTTTTTTTATTTTATTATATTGTCTGGTAATGGGTTATCCATCAAAAATTGAATAAAAGAGTAGTAATGGCAGCCCAGACTTCTGGAGCTGGTTTCCATGACGATGTTAACCCGTGTTAAATCGGTTTCCATTTTCATATTTAACATAATATATTTGGTCGGCTATGCCTGGTTTTCATATTATCCTAGATTTTAGTCTTTCGCTATGGTAGATTTAATAAATACACTTTCTGTGAGAGGTCAAGTTTTCAACTATAACTAATTAAATGCCTTTCAAAACTTTTGTTCCTTCGTGTTTTTCAAAAAATCCATTTAACTTTGTTTGCTGTTTTATTAAAAAATAATATTCACCTGTTCTCTTGTTTCTAAATTAACTTCTTGTCACATTTAATCCAATCGACACTTTCTTTAAACAAAAAGAAAGAACGAAAAAATAATTTCTACATATCTTTACTGTTACCGTGTGTATTCCTTGGTGTGTATCCAGTTAAAACATAAGATACCTGTTCATCTTGTAGATTTGAAAATATGTGCATGTTTGCAAAAATTATAAACTCTCAATTTTTTTTTTAGTGAAAACAGTTTTTCCTGTAGATGATCGGATTATACTTTCTGACAAACGTAAACGTAATTCTTAAGCTTTTGAATGTCATCACATTATCCATTTCCTGATAAATACCACCGGACATCGGTAATTTAAAGTGCTCATTCAGCTGTAACAAGGTGCAAATGTGTCAAAATATGATGGAATATTTCAACTTAATGGTTCCTACAGTACATATTACTCCCCGCTTCAACCAACGTCCCATAATTTGGGAAGGAGTATTTTTCTCCCCCCCCCCCGAAATACCAAAGCTTCGCCCTTTGCAATGCAAGCTGAACCGATTATGTTTTAACCTCATTGCATCTTGGACATAGTTACTATTGTAACTTTCAAATATGACTTAACTTCTCCCAAGCTGGGATAATCTTGGGTTAGTGGTATTCATAATCTATGGACACATTTATTTTCTATTCAACGAAAATAAAAATTGTTTTCAGAAGAAAGCCTGGGACATATAAATAAGCTGCTTTCATCTAAATTGGAACATTTTTTATGATGTAAAATGAGAAGAGAGAAATATTGTTGAGAAAGTCGTTGCAGGAATTACAAACCTGTAAATCGATACGAACTGGGGAGGATAATATGGCATTGTAATGTGTGCTTATTAGATATGAAAAATGGAAAATGATGAAAAATGATCACGATTCGAGATCTGCATCACATGACATAGGTATGTAGAGGGCAGGATACTACTAACCATTAAGTTGTTTTAACGACTCTGTTATGTATTATTTATTATGTTTAAGCAAGAGTTTTATCGAGGCAGTGTTTACTCTTTATCACAGTGTAAGATGTAGTTGCCGTCTGTAATGTCAAGAATGAACAAGAAAATAATAACCACAGGAAACTTGCTCGATTTTTGTTTCCATCTTTTGATAGCGTTAATTAACAAGATTGGTTTTCAATATTTTAGGTATTTAATTATTTCTCTTTATACCAAAAATGTATAAACTATTCATATACTAGTTCTAATTACAAGGCTTCATGATAAAAAAATCCACAAAATATCACCTTTAAAGTTAAAGGTGTCGGAATAATTCCACGCTACTCAAATTTCGATACCATTTTTCTTTCAGTTTTACGCGTGATAAACATTTCCCTGAACACAAAAAAAAAGAAAAAAAGAAGGACTGTTGAAGATGAAATGTGAAGAAAATATGCACAAAATGGAGTTGAAAGAAGGAGTCCTAGTTTTAGAATTAAAACCTTTCTTAGAATCTGTTATATCCAAGTGATATATATATCCAAGATAAATATATCCATATAGTTCCATAGAGATATATATCCTTGGATATATATCCAAGTAGTACTATCCCATTCCAGACTTAAATTGCCAGCTTACAGTTATCCAGCTGTTAGGAGCCAGACGTCAGTGTGTAGATCTAGTGATAGAGTTGTGTACACAAATTAGTCGAAGCAAACTCGCTAATCCCATGTAAACAAAATATGCTAGACGGTCGAATAATGGCTACTTATGTACAAACTTTCAAGATACACTTTACTACCATTCTCAAAGTATGTTCCTTAACATGAGATATTTTGTCTGATATCTTAAACAGACAAGTTACAAGTGACCGGTTTAAAAAAAAAAAAAAAAATTGGGAGTCGATTGCAGATAACACTTTAAGCGTTGGAGGTTTTCCAACGAATGAACATAAGCCAAATGCATTGGACATTATGCATTGGACATAAGCCAATGTCCAAAGCCATGTCCAATGCATTGGACATTTAAGCCAAAAAATCTCAATGCCTTTGGATATATTCAAAGAAAAACATTCCCTCAAAATGTGGCAAGATTCCAAGTCAATGAGAACTGAGCCAATCTGAAAGGCACAAAATGGGTACTTTAACACAGCTCACATTGATCCTTTTAATGTCACTTTGTGCAATGTAGGAGATTCAACAAAGTTTGAGATATTAGTTTGCACTAATTATTCAAGCTCATACAAAACTGTCTCTCCCTCCCCTCCTCCAATTTCCAACATTCACCCGCCCCTACTGTCATGCCCCACGGACACCTAGCACACTATCGCAGTACACCCTCTTCAAAAAGTGTCTTAACAAATCCATGAATGAGCTATCCACCTTTACCCCCACATACCCTCCAACCAACCACTAAACTGGATATTTCCACCCCTACTTGCATTATATAGTTATCCAGCCTCTCGGAGTTGTATATAAATAGTCCTCAATTCTGGCTCTGAGATTTCATCTGTTCTCTCTCCCGCACAAGGCCGTATGTCCGTAGCTGGAGTGCTTGGCTGGTACTGTCTACATCCAGGGCCATCAAGAAACACTTCAGGGCCTTTGACTTTCTCCCATTTTCTAAGTACTCTCTGTTTAAGTTGAGAAAGAAAATAAAAACATCAACACAGAAAACTGAGATTATATACATAACAGTCAGTAATACATCAAGGCTGATTCTGAAGGAAGTCCATCCTGGCAATCTGTCTGACTATATGGACTTCATCTTAGTTAACATATACAACAGTTTTCAACCATATTTTGTTTATGTTTAAGTTTATGATAAAACATCCCTGTTCCAGCTGCGATTTTGTAAGATTATGCGTGGTTACCTTGGGAAACTCTTTTCTAAGGTTTGCAGAAAACACAGTCTATACTTAGAACATCTAGTCTGGCCTGTCAGCCTAAGGCAGGGTTTCCCTAACTTTTTCCCCACGAACCCCCTGTGGATGTCAGAGCTGTCCACGAACCCCCAACTTTTGAGACATGATCTGAGTCATTATTATACTATAATACGCATAACAGTGCTTCGCAAAAGATCAAGTTCATAGTGTATTATTGTAGAGTTTGTCAATAGGTACGACTTTTGTACATTACTAAATTATATGATATATCAGATTTTAGTTCAACAAAGAGTACTCTAGTTTTGACTTTCAGACACGTCTCACGAACCCCCTGGGATGGACTCACGCACCCCCTGGGGGTTCATGCACCCCAGTTAGGGAACCCCGGCCTAATATATCTAACAACTTTTAGCAAACAGCTACCATTGTCCTTCAGTTTTCTTCATCCCTTCAAGCACCCAGTTAAAAGCCATGCATGTTAATACCTTAATCCCTATCTTGTGCACCAGTACTTGCCCAAGGGGTACTACTGGTTCATCATTGGTGACTTGCCGCATGGATTTACCACCATACAACTATTTCCGGGTCCTGCCTCCACCATCCTTTATCCTCCTCCCCATCCTTTATTCTCACCCCTCCCAGTTCTCTGTCCATCTATCAGTCCAGCTACCCTTTCACCCAAAATGTGACATTTATCTTTAATACTCACTCTCCTTTCTCCAGGTACTGGTAGTATTTATCTTGCTCTTCTTCGTCCAGCTCTCCACTACAAGCATAATCTTCCTCTTCCTCTTCCTCATCCTCATCCTCCTCATCCTCCTCCATCTCATCCTCCTCTCTCCATGAACCATCACCAGTTTCCTCCTCTTTTTGGTCATCGCCCTCATTCCGATGCAGCCTCTGATTCCTCTTTACGTGAGGAGTTGCGGCTGTATCTCTGGCATCAAAGAATTCCTCATTCTCCACATCTTCCTGCATCTCAGCATCACCATCCTCCTTCATCAAGACATCTGGTAAACTATCTTCATCCAGGGGGAACTTTTCACCTTCTCCTTCCACTGATAAATTATTCAACCCTTCCTCTGTCCCCTCCAAACTCCCCTCGTCTGTCTCCTTCACATCTGATCCTTCAGAGCCATCTGCTCCTGGAGTAGACCCTCCCGCCTCTCGGCAACTATGGTCGGAATCGGAGTCGTCTATCTTCATCACGTCCTGGAAGGACTCTTCGATGGCGCTGACATCTCCGTCGCTCTCCTGCACGACCGAGGCCCGACTCTTTTGCAGCTTTGATCCCCTGTGCCAGTCCTCTTCGAAGGAATCTTCTATCAGGTACGACGGGACGGATTCTGAACCCGTCTCCCCATCCTCATCGTCACTGTCCACGACCAGCCTCCTCGGCTTTCTCTTCTGTCTCACCTGTGAATCTCTGCCTCCCTGAGAGGGGAAAACGAAGGTAAAGATGTCGTATGCAGATGTAATAAAATGACAATGGGTTAGGACAAACAAATAGGCCTATAGAAGAGCTAACTAAACTGGTTTCAAGCGGGACATTTTAAAGATAATCGAAATGGCTAGAAGTCTCCAAAACAGATCACATTTTTTAGGGGGGGGGGGGAGGGGGGATACATTTGGTTTGTTGGCCGATATTTGATTGCTTTGCCCAAACTCCATCCTATGAGGCAGTTTGATGTTCAGGTCTGGTCACCATTTTGCACTAGTCTAAAAAATCAAGCTTCTAGTCTTAAACCACACCTACTGTACAAATGTTAAGCCGCACCTGCAAATTTGAAACTGCACCTAAAGACACTGCAAAAATAATGAAAGTCAGACAATCACAAGGGATTTTTCCACTACTCGAGTTTTAGCCGACATTTTACTTACTTTTTTTTTGTACTTACTACACCTGTGGAGGTAACTCTTGCTGAATGTGAAATGGTCACCAGTCAGCATTCAAGGAAATGCCATGATTTGGTGTAGACATTGCAGAAAGGAACGAAATTATCACAAAAAAGTTCAACTCCATTATGCACCTGGCAACACACTTACAGGATCTCACCAAAATTGGTTACAACGATTGAGCTTGGTGAGACATATTTTAGTAGGTGTGTGTGTACTTTAGTTTTCGGCAAAATTTAAATCTTATCGGCTTCAGAAGTGAGAAGTGGGTGGCCAATCGCAACGACAACTGCTCTGATTTCAACGAACCACAGTGTAGTCATTTTGCGTGTGAAATAAACAAGCTATAGTCATTAACAGAAAAACTGTTGTTCTGTGCACTCATGGGTCGTTTATTTTGCAGGGGTAAGATTACTGTAAGTTTACGGCTATGGTTCACCATGACTAGCTAAAACGACAACTTAGCATTCAGTCGAGACAGCATGCAGCCTGCTTGACCCACCTCCTGAGAAGTACTGTCAAAATTCCCAGCTTGCTAGGATTGGCAGATCTATGCAAGACAGAGAGCAGACCTTTGAAGATGATGAATAGGTCTGTCAGCTTTCAAGAACAAATCTATGGACTTACCCCTCTCGCAGTGAGAAAAGGAACATCTTCGGCATCCCTCCCCTTCCCATCTCCTTTGTTAGGGGTAGAGGTCGGTGCCTCATCAAACAGAACATCTAAATCTCTGTCACCGATCGGAGCAAACAGTCGTTTCCCTTTTCCGCTTGCATGTGTCTCTGTGCTCGAAACTATCGGACTGTCCTCTGCTCTGTTCGTTGCCGACTCTAGACTGCAGTTCAACTCGCCATCTTTCGAATCTTGCCGTTGAGCAGACAAATTCTTGACGTTCCACCTCTCCGAGACTTTGTGCACTCCCAAACTTTTGTTCGTTTCATTACTCTGGTTCACTTCCCCGCTTTCATTCATTTCAGTACGCGGGTTCGTTTCCTCACTTTCGTCTAACTTGCCACTCTCGTTCGTTTCGCTGCTTCTATTCAATCTGCTACCTCCGTCCATCGCTCGATATTCACTAATCCTCTCCTTTCCTCTGGTTTCCTTCTGTTCATCATCTTCTCCCTCAAAATCTCCCCGACCTTTGACCTCTCCAGTCGACAGACATTTCGGACTTACGCTCTTCTCTCCACGACCTGTTCCCGCCCGTGACCTCTCCTCTCTTCTACTCACTTCTGGAGAAATCTCAGGATATGCAGCTGAACCCTTAATGGGAGAGAAAGATAATCCTCCCTCCTTCAGCTCACTATGGAAACTGTCTCTCCTTTTAAGATGAAGCTCCTCCTCTGTCTCTGGGGCTGCTTCTCTCGAATCTCTGGTGCTCCTAAAGCCTGTTCCATCGTCCTCCTCACCAGATATGGCGGCTTCCAACACCTCTTTACCTATACATTAGAGAATGGGTTTAAATGTGTTCAGTTATTCATCGGGAGTTCTAACGGCATACTTATTGACTACCTTAGTAGTACTGCAAATCACAGTACATTATCACACCGATAAAGCAAACTTAAAACTGGCACACTGCAAGGCGAAAGTTGACATGTTCTAGGTTTGAAGAGAACATGTTTAATATGAGATTGCTCAAAGTGATCCAAGAATACCAAATGATCCTGGGTTCTACCAATCTTAAATATTTTGCCCTTTTTTAGTGTTGCCACGCCGATCGTTATCTCACAATTTATTGGCTCTTTTTCAAATATGAAACAATTCACAGTGGACCAAACGGAAATATTGGGAATATTCTGAAGACTCAATTATTGTAATAATAATTTTATTGATTTTATATTTTCTTTATTTATTTATTTCTTTATTTATTTATTGATTTTATTTTATTTTATTTTATTGATTTTATTTTATTTTAATTTTATTTATTTAATTTTTTTTCATTGATTTTCAATTATTTTAATAATAATTCAACTTTATAAGATTCTTGGTTTTTTAAACACCATTAGCAATCTCTATTGATAAGTAGAAGTTGCCATGCCAGCAAATTTCTGATGTCCGATACATAGAATATCAGCAGCTACTTGAAATGTTTCGTGCAACAGCCGTCTAACTTTATTAGATATATCCGTTTGATGCTGGCAGATTCCAGTTTAAAATAACTCTTATATGTGAGAAATGATAAGGCGGTGAAGGAGAGGGGTAGTGAGGGGGGGGTGTCAAATTTTATAAATGAGTATCAAATGCTAACCATTTTTTCATTTTTATTTGTAGATTTTCAAAACACACACAGACTTGCAATGTACGTCCAACATTCCATTGGTTTTAAAATTTGCAATTTACCTTCTGTTTTGGATGTATGATTTTGAAAATTGCACACAAAAAAAAGAGTGGGAATTTGTCTCCCCAAGTATCTACATGTGGCCTGCACGCGATATTTTTTTTCGTAGTACATCGAGGGGAAACTCATGAATTATTCATGATGTAACAGAAATTTCCTGTTGAGCAGAAATGAATTTTTCACTTGTTACAGCGAACAGCGCTCGGTTGTACAACTTTGCGCAAGCTCGTGATCACGTACACTGAATCATTGGCAGAAAGTTTTTTCCATCGTTGTACATGCGATTAGTTGAACGTATTTTTATAGGAAAAACATTCAAATGAAGATACCTACGAGAATGTCAGTGCCTTGGCTGACTTGGAGGTATAGGCATGAGTGTACTTTTTACTTTCTTAC
>JAIPMN010006030.1:1474-12578 GCA_020650975.1 Apostichopus californicus
CACACCCCCCCCCCCCCCGCCCCTAGAATAATGCAGATTTTCACGTTACATGTACCAGAATACTACTGGAAAAGCTTACACAACAGATATGGCCGATTTTGGAACCGGGGATCACTAGAAATACAGCATTCTAACACTTGCTATGTCTATTTAACAATAATCATCGATTCGATCAGACTAATCCAGCTTTCTAGATTTCTTCACAAAGGAATGGTTCGTTAGTTAAATAATTACATTATTTGTTTGTAAACATTACATCGTCCAAATATATCCATATGAGCATATTATCTCTTGTAAAGAGCAAATTTTAGAAGAAAAAAATAAAAAATAAATTCGATTAATTTCTTGAAATGACAGTTGACTAACCAAGGATATGAACTACACTGGGAAAGTATTTAAACAACCGATGATTTATCAAACTGAGGATAGAAAGCTGCTTTAAGACCAGGGCTGCAAGTTTACGTTTGCTTCTCTTAAGATATTATGGGCTGGGAGTTGGGGAGGGGGTGGGGGAGGGGAGAGAAAATATTGATAGTTGAAGGAGAGTGGGGACGGTTATGGAGAGGGACGAGAAATTGCATAAATACGACAAGAAAAGAGAAAACAGAAACAATGGATTATGCTTGGCACTTTAAAAATATAACACATTTTATGATTTTATTTCTTCTTTTTCATATGTACAAAAACCCGCCGTACATGCTGGTGTTAAACTCGCACCAACATGACGATCAGGTTCCCAATCATTTGTTAATACTTTTACTTTATACATGTGTAATTACTCTCTAAGGAAGGAAGGAAGATAGGGAGGGGGACGAAAAAAAGGGGGAGGGGGTGGGAACAGAAAAAAAATAAACACTGAACTTTGCATAATAATAAAGGCATATATAATACAATAACAAAACATATCAACACCTACATGCCAGAATATATATATATGTCAAAGATGGAAAAAAAAAGGAAATGGGTCAGTAATAAAAATCAAAACAAAACGTCATAACAATGCCCCTAAATGTTCGCTCAAAAGAGTACAGTTTTGATATTTTGTAGTTCTTTCTCCCTAAGAGTATGAACAATGGTTGAATACTTTTGCAGCTCTGAGGGGCGATAAAGAGAAAGAAAGAATAAAACCACCAAAGATAAAAAAAAAAAAAAAACAATTCCATAAAACTTTTGAGCAATATGACAAACCCTAATATGATAATGGCCCTATTGTCATGATTTTATGAAATTCTCCACACACACACACACACAAAAAGCAGTACCCCAATAAACCCACCCCCCCCCCTCTCCCCTTAAAAGCACACAAAAAACCTTACAAACACCCCTTGCAACATTCTTGAATGTGTATCTCCCGTAAGTTACAATTGATACCCATTATATATCTTTTTATGCACCTACTATACACACCCCTAACAAAATAAATCCATGAGCTTTCCAGTTTTGAAAATGGTTTGATTAATTTACTGCAATAAATAGACAATTTTGTCGTGACTCTTCAATGGAAAACAGAAATGTAGACTACAGTAACTAATTGGAAGAGCTAATATGTAATTATTTTTGGTTGAGGGGGGGGGGGGTGGGGGGAAGGGGACTGTATGCAAATCAAACTTAACTTTGCATATGAATGTCAAGTCATAGGAGGGACATACAATAACCTGTACCTCTACAACGATACTGAATGTACGCACAAACAGTCGCTTAAAAAGTTTCATTACATGACTTCAGGTTAAAAAGAGTCTCTGAGTTGAGGACCGAAATATCGAAGTAAAAATAGCAATCCTGAAAAAAAGACCTTTTCCAGCACTTATTTTTTACTCTTTTTTTAAAGAAAAATATGCTCAGTTTATAAAGTAAATTTCAGCCATGTTAGTCTTACTGATCTGTTCAAGCCCAAATGGGTTGATTCATGGAGTTATGAATTAAATATTAATTTTAAGTAATGTTGATATATTTGCATTTCCAGGAGGAACCAAACAGATCAAGTTTAAACCGGTTTTGGCATGCAAAGAAGAAGAAGAAGAAGAGGACGACGAGAAGAAAAATACAGACATTTAAATAATATTTAAAATAAATCTTTGAAAAAGTTTAAGACATTATGATGTTTTTTTATTTTTGGAAGAATTTTGACAAGAATCAAGTCATGTCTGGTAGTGTTAGAAGTTTGCAGTCACCCTCAACATCTCCATGGCAACAAATTATTGATGTGTGTGTACAAGGGATGAAATTGCCACTCCCTCAAAATTTTTGTCAGAAAGTTATGTATTTGCATTATAGTGTTACTGAACCCTATTGTATTCTATCATATCCTTTTGTAGCCTATATCATAGCACTATCATATCATACCAAATTGTATATATATATGTATTGAAGACTCATGTCCTAACCTCAAACACAGTGAGAAAATGTTTGCTTTGTCAAAGCATTTACAGACTTCTCCTGGTTCAGTGTCACAGAGTGACCTACTTCTGACCAACAATCTTTTTAACCGAAGAGATATCCGTAAAAACTTTCTGCAGTCTTTTCGAGACTTTCTGATATGACTTGGTATTTATCAGTGAGTCCTGTAGTAAATAAAGAACATCATAACTGAATATGTTAATTGAATACAGGTAACGATTATTAGCAACAAAAATTGAGAATACCACAGAATTAACACACAACCTTGAGAGAATACAGTCACCATTATAAAAAAAAAAAAAAACAGCTTCTCTTAGAATATAAATGCTAAAAGCATCTTTGATACTTTGTCTCTATGGTAACCGAGCACACCGACACAAAAGACGTTTGCATCTTCTATATCGATGAATTTGTCAAAAAAAAAATAGCTTATCACCTTAGATTCATGTGAAAGATTGTCCATTTGACAGCGGCATTCCACGCCGTGGTTTAACACACACAACACAAACCGTAATTACGGCACAACACACTTCTCTCCTGGATTCTCCCTAAATGGGATTCGGTCACAGGGGAGAAAACCATTGCCAACTTTCTTGCCTGAGGTGACACTTAAAAGTTAATCATAGCAAAAATTCAGGCTAACCTGGCAGCCAGCAATCATTGCAAGTGTTGCCAATTAATGAGAGGCAGAAAAGAAGTCTGGTCTACGGGGGCCTAGCCGTAATTACTTCTAGCAATTAAGATGGATTGCGCCAGAAACTTGCCAAAATACCCATACTGTCTTTTCATATGTCGAGATGAAATTCTAATAATATTGGGCGATCAACCACAAATCCCCAAAATGCGAGAATACCCCATTGTCGCCAATTTAAATCTGAAGAGAAACCAATCAAGGGAAGCAGTCAAACAGTTCCGAGAGATTTTTACCTCGGGAATGCAAGCTGTTTATGACTTTTTTTTTTGGTAAACAATACCTTAGCAAACTGGGATGTGAGGAGATTAACATCAAAAAGCTTTCTTTTTTAAGGGAGTAGTTTTTTAAGCGTCGTGGTCGATGCTTCTTGCCAAGTCCTGTTAAGGCAGGTCGTTAAACTCTTCCAGAAGGACGCTGATCTCACAAATGATTTGCAAATCTTTTCTTAAGTTGAATATGACATTCTTTCCCTCGTTCTGAGGATAATTGTCGTCAAAAAAAAAGTCAGTAAAATTTCACTCAAAAACTTCTAAACGAGGGATATTTTCATCAGATGTGTTAGGGTTTTAAAGGTTCCTTCACTCAAGCCAAGCAGTATCAGTAGGGTATAATATGGATGTACATCAGTATCCTCATCCATCCTCTACCCTTCACTTACTTCATCCTTATTCCCACAATCCAAACACTCTTCCTGATACACATATTTTATTAATTACCTAATTTAATTATCTTGACCAAAATTAATGTCACAGACATGTAATACATGATAACCAGACTCTTCTCATATCTTATATTAGCAGTTAACATGGATAATAGAATCAATGGCTGTTGATCGGTCACAACCTTGCTTCTCTCAATAATCTCAGGGAAGGAAGCTGCATTTGCTACAACATTTTGGAATTCTTTGGAGATTTTCATACGACTAGATATTCTGCTCGTCGGCCCGTTGACCGACACCTGGGTTCGACATGATACACCGATCTTTTTCCAAAAAATAATCGAGACATTAAAAAAATAAATATAAATGTTTTAAGTCGGAACTTTGACGTCAACAAGGGATCGTGATTCGTACGGCATAATTATAAGACAATCGTCACCATTATCCTAATCTATAGATTATCCAAATTAGCGAGGACAACTCAGATAAATAACAACACACCCCTTTACAAGTTGTAGGCGGGGTTAACGAGCCTATTAATTAATGTCCTTTGTGGTCTTCTAAACTTCATAGCTATTTCTTCTTCTTCTTTGCAAATAATGACATTAAAAACATCAAGTAATAGGACTTAACATTATAATTCCCCCTTTTCCCACCCCTATGTTACCTAACTGATACTCTGGAAGCATGCAAATGCATATTCAGCACTCATGAATATGTATACAATCCACAACCAATGAGGAGCAAGTGTGGGAAGCAGCCTTGACAATTTCTTATAGAGTTCTCACAAAACTATAAAGGCATGAAGAAAAAAAAAAAAAAGCAGGAATATTTGGGAAAATAAAAAAAGAATAGCCTCTACAGATCAATGAATGTAAGGCAGGTCTTCTTAAATACAATAATATTAAATCATATCAAGACCATCGTGGCTAATGACCGTGGCTTACAACCCAAATTTAAGCGAATTTGCTCGGACTTGTGAGTTTATGATCACTCACAGAAACGCAAGCGCACCGATGTTCCAGTCGTTCCTCACACGCACCGACATGAGTAACTAGAACCGATAGATTTGAAGGGAATCCCTCCATCTTTATACTGGATCATCTCACTATACCACCTAAGATGGGTCCCTTCTCTTTTCGTTTTCCTCTCTCAGAAATCCTATCCCATCGTGGCAAAAATTTCCAAGTTTCGTTGAAAGTTATTCCTCCAGCAGCTGAGCTGAGCTCAGAACGCCCTCTTCATCTATGTCTCTTGGCCCTCCACTTTCTCGACTTTGCCGACAATCTTGCCTTCATAGACTGGAAGGACGGCGTCGTCGTCCGAAATGATCTGATGAACCACACCAAATTCTTCGCTGGGCATCTTAAAGGTGTACCTGCAGGGTGTGAATAGAAAAAACCGAGTCAAAATCCTGATGAGTGTACAATTCTCAAACCACTATATTATCGGGGTTATACAAAAAACCGTGGTGATCCCCAAGTTGTTTTCAAACGGGAGTGACCTTTTCAAATGGCATCCTTTATTTCCCTAATTGCAACTAGGCTTTCATTTAAACTTATCAAATTTAAAGGAAAAAAAAGCTTTTGTATCTGTCCCATAAACCTCATTTTTTTTTTATGCCATCATGCTTTCTGTGAAGAAGGAAGCATTTTCTTTAACTCAAATTGAAAAGAACAAAAGATTGAACGATTAACCTAAAAAAGTAAAAATATACAGGTCTTTTTCGGGATTTGATTATTTAGGCAATTAAAGCCTACCCACAACATTGCGTTACCATAGCAACTGCCAACTTTCTTTCGTGCATAATTCTCGCTTGTGTCAAAAGCCAGATAAGCCAGTGGCCAGAATTTCTCAGAAACTACAAGCAGCTCAACGCATGCATAAAAACATTGCAAATTAACACTCCAATAAACTTGGACGTCATACCTCGCTAAAAACAAAGAACCATCGACAAATCGCCATTCAGGAGAATCGGGTCAAAGGACGAACGGAATTGAAACAAAGGTTGAACCTTTCACCAAGCACATAAATAAATCCCTCTCACAAGAGAGCACAAAATGGCCGTTCCTAATATCGCTCAGAAAATGTCTTCAATGTTATTCAAATTAATAACACGAAAGCTGATTCGGAATTTTCGGCCACTGGGGTGCTGATGAAGCTAGAGAAACGAGGCCGATGCTTTTCCGACGATTCCGGTAAGCTACCAAAACCAGATCGCTGAGGGAGATTAAGTCAACATCTGTCCCCTACGGGCAAGACTTGTTCAAGGTGCATAAATTATGCTAACTTCCTTTTTTTTAATACCTTATTTCTGAGTGAAAATAAAATTTGAGTGTATAAACTACCACACACATGTATACCACAGATATATGATGCTTGAAAGTGATAACAGATATGGAATTTGTAATCTTTTTGATGCAATCTGGAGTGCAAAATTCAGCCTAATATATTTAATATTTTCATAAAAAAAAAAAAACCAAAGTCACAGCTAAGCTATTGAGAGCATTTATTGTTTTAATTAAAATGACAGTGACAAAAAATGGCAACACAAAACTGGTAATATTTCTCCCCATTTAACCTGTGCATATTTTCTGAAAAATTTTAAGCTATACATAAACAATGATATTTTGGGAACAAAATTTTGAATGCCAATTATTTAATATCACCCTCCCCAGTGTTTTAATCTTTGGGTGCACAAATATTAGAAAATATGTGAAGCTGTGCAAACACACTTATACAAGAATAAACTAATTACATTTTCTCTCCAGCTTAATTACGGCCAGGCTATAGGGCCATTCTTGTAATTGGGTGATCCAAATGCACAAAAGTAATGGAAGTGAATGAGGTAGAGGAGAATCAGAATGGGGTAGGGGAGAATCAGAATGGGGTAGGGTAAAATCAGAAAGGGGTAGGGGAGAATTGGAAAGGGATAATGAGAGGAACGAATGTGGTAAGGGGAGTAAGGGTAGGGAAAGGTGTTAAACAACTTTCCAACAAACAATAATGAACTAACTGCTGACAGTTTCCACACACTGACAATTTTTCTCCACAACCAATTCTTGCTGAATTATACAATGGGCTAGCCGATTGATGCAAAATAGCTGAGAGATATGGAAAAGGTTCTGGAAATAAACAATGTTTCTTCACGCTGTTTACAAGTTTTCTCCTCAGTACTTAGTTCACAGCATTTGTTTTTTTTTTGGTTATGCTTTCTCCTTTTTTTTACTTTTTTTCCTTTTTCTATCATTTTTTTTTTTGGGAAGTAAACTCCACAGGACTTCCAGGCATATTTTGTGGCTGAGGCTTCACCCTCAAGCCCCAAGGCCACTTCTAAGAAACATAATCTCCCAAGAACCCCTGCAGGGGGAAGAAACCTTTCCTTAACCAAAAAAAAAAAAATTACAAAAATTTGGGGACCTTGGAGTCGGTGACCTCAGTAGAGTACACTTGACATCCTCCAGAATTAATTGCTGCTGGATCTTTTCACCATCCGGATCTTAAAATAACTCTGTTTTTTTCTTGAAGAGAAAAAATAATAATAAACCGATGGAGAGTGCAGGAGTGAGCTGTTACCCTTACGTCTATGGCTGGCGACGAAGAAACAACAACGACCCAGGGCTTTGATTTAGCTGGAGCGTGCACCTTAAATGGCTTCGATGATTACAGCCCCTACGTGAAAAGTGCTTAGGGTTGGTGTCGCCATCAACTTATGCATGCAGCTGTCATAAATATCCGAAACCATGTCTGGTTTGGCTTAATTTTACAAAATTTAAATGTCTCCTATGAACATATATATGCAATCCAGTAAAAAGGTTGCACCCCGTGATATCAAATAATGACAACATGAAACCCCCGATGCTGCAAGTGGACAACAAGTTTCTCCCTACATATTGGGGCAGGTGTCCAGCACTGAGACCTCTTTCAGGTACAGTAACCTAATGATGAGCACTGGCAGTGTTTGCTTCTCCTTTTAAAACTACTAATGTCACCATATTTCCTTGACAGAACAAATGGGAGTCACCACATCATGGGGAAGGGGGGTTCACCCCTCCCCCTATGAATACACTTTTGGATCCTACAGAGGGGTACAAATGGTGCCATATTTACAGCTTTATACACCAGTTTTTGTACATTGTAAAATTTCCTAACAGTTTTCATTCTGTTTTAGGCAATTCAAGGTGAATATCATGTTTTCCAAAATGGTGACATTTAACGATGCAGATTGCATGTGAAGCTCTTCTGAGTCTTTTTACCGTAAGAATAGCAGTATTTTTGAACATCACAAAGACCTTTAGAAAATCGGGAATCTTTAGTTATGCCGATGGGACGGTATCTTGCGTAACAAAAGAGAGAAAATCCAACAAAAATTTTTGGGGGGAAGTACTGTATATGCTAACCTCATTTTAAACCCATTGTTAAGTCATCATCATATGATAAACAATTGGAATTAATATGCAGCACCTGTTATGTCAAAGAATTGCTGTACATAAATCCGTTTGGTATAAAGAGATAGAAAAATCTCCACTTCGACAAGTTTTGGAACTTAACTGCACCTAGTTGTTTTGTTAGTTTTGGTAAATTTTTCTACAAAACATTCTGGATACTTTAAATACTAGGAGGAGACAGTTCTTGTCAACGTTACTTTGAGTCAACATTCAAATTTCAATGAATAAAGGGAAAAAGTCTAGCTCATTTCAAAAATTTTGACTTGCTTTTTTCCATGTTGAGTTTAACTAACTATTTAGAAGAAAGATTAACTGGGTGATGAACTTATTTGGACAAACTAATAAATTATATCTTTTATTGTACTCTTTATATGCATATTAAAGGTTCATATGATATCAATGTCCATGTGAGTGCCCCAGTTTGAACATTGGGATATTATTTCATTTGCTCAAGTCACTGTTGACCGATGACCAATGCCCAAAACATGCTGTGCTTTAGCAAAACAAAACAGACTTGACTACAGCTGTCAACAGCTATTTTAGCCACTCCTATAAATGTGATTATTGAGAATATTCTACCACTATTGGACCTTATATTACACTGCATCAGACCTTTGCCACAACCACCCACGACACAAACAAACCAACTGGAAATTTACTGTGGAACCCTATATGTACAATAACTATGCCTGTGTTTAATACACAACAGTGGCCAGGGCGCTGACTCAAAAGTGACCATGTACTGAAAATGAAATTGGTTTGTATTCATTTTTTTGAATGGATGACGACCGGCAGACTACAGAAATTCACACAAAGGGTAAATAGGCGGCAGAGATAAAAGAGAAAACCCCCGCAGGCCTGACCTTGTCTTTCCCAAAGTAAAGAGTTTTGCTGTTCACTGTATAGGGTTTGCACACTGCGTTATAGCAGCAATGTGTGTAGTACAGGCTAAACGTGGAACAACGAACCACAGTAATTACACAATTGGCCTACATTTACAGTTGGGATTTGAACAGAAAAGGAAAATGCATGAAACATATGGCCAAAGAACGAAGAATCCATCGCTACGGTGATGTAATAGTAACTCTGTCTGTTTGTATTGGGATAATGGATCGCTCACTGTTCACATGCTAATGTCGTCCAATTTGGCCTTCCATATATTTTAAAAGAGTCTTAAAAACGATCAACCAGTACTCAAACACTCAAACTATAACTCTTCTTCTCAAGTTTAGTTGTCTTCATATTTTTATTTATTTAAAAAAAAAATTTTTAAGCTTTTTCACACTGACACCACCAGCCGTTTCACTCATAACAATATTATTTAAAGAAAATTTTTTTTGGTAGCATACACTCTCTCTCAATACACAAACTGAGGATGAATAAAAAATGTCTCACTGCCAACCTCCCACCCCCCCACCCAAAAAAACCCCCAAAAAACCAAAAAAAAATCAATAAAAAACTATTCAGACAGTTACATGAAAAGCATATGTAATCAACATTTTTACCAAATCAATTCAACATGGCTAACCTTCAAAACCTGTCCTAATTCTGACAAATGACTACATACTGAAGGCAATATGGCAAGCAGGAGTGAACAAAGTGATCTGTCTTTCGTTGGCATTTAACTAGAGACCTTAGCGAAAGGAACGAAGCAGAAAACGAGTACAGGGGTAATGACCAGATGTACCAAATGGTGCAGCGAAACGCTCACCACCATCCACCCAGCATCAAAAGAGAAACACAGTTGACAATAAAAAATACCACTTCGAAGGAAGACTTTACATACTTAGCTAAGAAGGAAGACTTTACATACTTAGCTAAGTCCCCCCCCCCCCCCCAAAAAAAAACTTCAGCTGGTAGTAACTTTACACCATAAACTTCAAGTAGGGTGATCTTTTACTCAGGTGGAAAAGCAATCAAGTGTTCCCTACTAGACCAAGCATCAGCTTTTATATTCCCAAAAGAGAAATAAGGACCAGATATATTTCCCCTTATAAAATGAAGGCATTTGCAGTCTGTCTTGGGCATAGAGCGGAAATTGAATTAAAGAGGATCACTCAATGCCGAGATAATCGAGTGGCTTCACTCTCGTCTTGAAGCAGCCCCCCCCCACGCCCCGTCTTTGTGATATTGTCGATGGGATGAGGGAGAGGGGAGAGTGGGATTAAAGTTTCGGGTAATTTGTGAAGTATCTTCTAATCTAAAAGGCTGGGTTTTGATTCGCTAAAAGATTCTCTCCGCAATGCGACTTGAACGACAACAGCAACAACTTGCAAGAGTCAGTCAAATTTTAGTGAAAAAACAAAGCAACACATTTCAAAGTTATCAGTATAGCCACAAAATATGCTAGAAAGACAAAAAATGGTCACTCATATTTCAAAACTGCCACAACATTTTCTTGATATTTTCTTACAGCAACCTTGACAATTTCTTGTCTAATTGAACAATTTTCAATATTTGAAAAATAACTTCAAGGGTCAGGTCATCCAGAAAAGTACTTTTGACACTCTTTTTTAAAATTTACACCAAGGGCTAGCATTCTGGAACAAGTATGACGACCTTTGTACCCAAAAGCTTTGCTTCTTCACAGAGCTGTTGAACCTTATCCTTCCTTTGATCAACTTTATTTAAAAATCAATATTTAAATGTGTAAGCCCAAAACCCAAACCAAAGTCAACTTTTACTTTAAGGTATTCTACCAAAACTAGGACATTACACTCCTTTAACCGCCTAAAACAGCGCCAGAGAGATAACAAGGTACAATTTACTGTCCACTTCTCCCCATGGGTTATAAATTGTTGCTAAGATGGGAAGAAAACTAACAATACCTCCCCCCCCCCCCTCAAAAAAAGACATAAAAACAAATCTGGAACACGGATACCACATTCTCAGTTGTGAAGTAATTAT
>JAIPMN010006032.1:0-12451 GCA_020650975.1 Apostichopus californicus
ACGTCAGGCCAACTTACTTTTACACATTCTATTACACAGGCTCTCTAGTGGATAAGCAGTTTGCTAACAGTTTCATTTTATTTTGACAATAAATTTGAGGAGACTTTTTCGTCAAGCTGGAAAGCAGATAGATGGCAGTATATTATTATATAGGGAAGTACATACAATGTATATGAAAGAGGTTCACAATACCAACTTCTATATCTGTTTTGTAAAACCTTAAAAGTAACTAGACCAGAGCAAGGCAGACTTAATAGTCCCAAAACACGGTGCAATCTGACTTTGTAAGATCTTCAACACTGCAATGGTCAATAACTTTCTACATCACTCAATAATAATAATAATAGATGAACTTATAAAGCGCCAAAATCTACAGAGTATTCCATGGCGCTGTACAATAATTAAGAAAAAGCAAGATTGAAATAATAAGTCTTAAGTTGTGACTTAAACTGAGAGAGAAAGAGAGGTCCTAACAGACACAGGTAAATCATTCCACAAGACAGGACCAGCTGACAAGAATGCACGGTCACCATAGGTTTCCAGCCTAGTTCTAGGTACAATCACCTTTTTGATCGGTGGCAACCGCTTGCTCTCTTTGTTCACAGCCTCCAATGTCTCCATCTGCATTGAAACTAACCCTGTAGTCAAATAGAGAGAAAGTCTCATAAAGTCTCATAATGTTAAATATCAATGAATATAAGATCTTAACTATGTCACATTTAACTTTTAACATGACCAAGGAAACAGAAGGAAACAAATACAAAATGTTGTTACATGAAATATACAACTGAACATGTTGAACAAAGTATATACAACTGAACAAGGTGAACAGAGTGAACAATACAACTGAACATGGTGAACAATACAACTGAACATGGTGTACAAAGAATATACAACTGAACATGGTGAACCAAGTATGTATACAACTGAACATGGTGAACAAAGTTTGTACAACTGAACATGGTGAACAATAAAACTGAACACGGTGAACAAAGTATGTACAACTGAACATGGTGAACAATACAACTGAACACGGTGAACAAAGTATGTACAACTGAACATGGTGAACAAAACATATACAACTGAACATGGTGAACAAAGTATATACAAGTGAACATGGTGAACAAAACATATACAACTGAACATGGTGAACACAGTAGTGATTTACTTGTGTCCATCCAACCTTTAATGCTAACACAACACGCCAATCAAAATGTAGAAATAGTGTAACATGTGGAACCCAAGACCTACCCATTTCACAGAACTGTGTGTATATGGACCATAGCCCCTACCCATAGCACAATGCTCAGGGTATGAAACTAATGTATTTTTGTGGAGCATTGCTCCTAGTATAAGCACAAACTGAATAGAGGATGAATTCAAGCAGTCTATATTACAAACCTAACCTTAGTTTAAGCACAAACTGAATAGAAGATGAATTCAAGCAGTCTAACATACAAACCTAACTTTAGCATGAGGTTCACATTGTATGAGACTTAGGAATTAGCATAAGTTCATGATACATTATAATACATTAACATGGACCTCCAACTATGATACAATTAGCGTTACAACTGTACAAAGAGAGTCGTTTTTACTTACCAGGAATCATCGTGTGTAAGTTTTTAAGATGATCCTGTAACACACCAGCCTCTGTGCAAACCTTGTCGATGAATCTGGATACAAACTTACAGACCACGGCACCGACATCACTGTCCGCGTAGTCTATCTCTCGATCATAATCATCACTACCACCAATACTGCAAATAAGAGAACCACCAGTCAGTTATATCAAACATACAACCAACCAATGGAGTGTTATGGAGTGTTAGCTCAGTGGTTAACGCCGGTGCCTGTCCCCGGTTCAAGTTACTCCAAGATTAATGTATGTCGTCCAGTTACAGAGTTGTTGACAATTGACAATTCATAATCATGGACGTTAAATATGAATGTAAGAGACTGACTTCGGTCAGCTTGCGGCTTTGATAAGCCAATGAGGCTTCTTCGGGAGTTCCTGCTTGCAGGAGGATCTAAAATACATACATACATATAAAATACATACAAACCAATAAACGGTCTGTTGCTATGAATATATGCAAATCAACTTGAGGTGGGACTGAGGGCTAAGACAAGCTTAGGATTGAGTTAGACTCTTACCTCCCTGTTTGGTTACTACTTCCACCACTGTCTCTTTCCAGTGTTATTGAGTTCTTTAGTCCTCTACTTGCGTCCAATGGTACTCGAAGACAAACCATCCTGTTAGCATAATGCACTGCTTGACTATATACAATCCCTTCTTCGTTTTGAATGAGTTCATCCTGTACGTCTCTGGACAGGTGAGGCCAACTCTTCAGTTGTTCGGCTGCTATTTCCAGAGCGGTCTTGTCCTCTGGTACTGAGACTCCATTGGTAGATGTGTTGCTTGAATTACTAAGGGAGTCTGAACTTGCAGCAAACCCCTCATTGTGAGCCTGTGAAATAATAACTCATCTTAACTTCAACATATCAAAAGTTTACTTTTATTCGTTTCTGTTATATTCTTATGTCATCCCAGTTTTGATTGTCTTCTGCACAATGGCAAGTGAAATTTGTTCCTCTTTAAAGGTCTTCTCTTGGCTGAATGATGCTGAACCACATGTTGCTCTTCGTAGTGTGGGCATGTAATCATTAATGGACTAGAGACATGTGACTATCAATAATGAACATGAATACGACAGGGTAACATGCTACTGTACTAATCCCATTGTGGTTATCAGCTTGTTACTAGGTGGGCTCTCTAAGAAGCAAGAGGTTACTATGTGCACTGCACACAGGTGTCCTACTAAAGGTTGAGAAAAACTGGCACCATGGTAACTATTTGCTATCAGGCTGTACAAACTGCTGTACAAGCAATACGAACAGCCAAGTAGATCACTTCAGTGAAATATTTGGCCATAGAATCACACTTGATGGAAGAACCTACATGTTACACACCTGCACTGCCTCATACAACCTGGGCTCACTACTTAGATTAGAGAACACATCTGTAATGCCTCAGACAACCTGGGCTCACTACTAAGGTTAGAGAACACATCTGCACTGCCTCAGACAACCTGGGCTCACTACTAAGTTTAGAGAACACGTCTGCACTGCCTCAAACAACCTGGGCTCATTACTATGGTTAGAGAACACATCTGCACTGTCTCAGACAACCTGGTCTCACTACTAATGTTAGAGAACACATCTGCACTGCCTCAGACAACCTGGCTTCACTACTTAAGAATCTTTTAGCCAAATTACTTTTGCAACAACATGAATGCATCCTAAAAAGTATTGACAAAGTATTTTTCTTTGCACAAACTGTCTGAACGAGATGCAATTTTATTTCTTAAACATCAATCCTGCATATGCAATTATCAAGAAATATCCAAATGAAAAGATATTGTTGTACGAATGAACTCTTCACAACACTGATACGAAGCAAGCAAAGATCCCAACCATCTTACTTAAACTAACCTCTTTATGATTGCTTTCTGGTAAATAGAGTGCTTTAATGTTAAGCTCCACATCAGCATAGAAGGCTGTTTCCCAGAATTGAGTACTGGCCCAGACTGGGTGATCCTGAGTACAGCTATAGGCAAACTGAATCACTCCTGGGCAAAGTTTCTGTTGGAACATCAAATGTTAACATGTTCAGTACAGCTGGTATATATATACAATTGGTAATACATAGGATCAAACTGCTGGTGATGTATGTTCACCCAGACAATGCTAAAGAAGCATATTGTAGATTTGTTTATGTAATCACAAAAGATTTCAGTTCACATAAATAATGACAGAGCCTCAACTTATAGGATTCTACCAAAGCCCAATATTATGATAACTGAGGTACTTAGAAAACAGTCAAACCACTTCTGGACTTTATCAACAACTGAATAAAATTAACAGTAATTTATAAGCAGTCTTTGTAAGCCAGGTGTAACATGATCACACTGTTATTGTCAGTAACTGTTATACTAACTACAAACTAATATTACCTTGAAGGAAAAGGACACTTTCATAGGCCTTCAAGCTGATATTTTATACATTTCAAAATACCACAGTATGAAGATGCACAAAGCAACCACACCTAACTCTAAGGCCTGACACTAAGTGAGAGCTGGAAATCTTTACAAACCATGTGATCAAAGGATCGCCCACTTCGACAGAGAAATGTTAAAAAACAGATGACTTACTCAGAATAAAAGTAATTTCTTATAGGTGTATTCATAACGAAGACTCTTCGGTACCCCTTGTGTTTGCTTCACCAAAACGACAACACTTTGGCCAATTGTTTCAATTACCTTAGCACTATCCTAACGTTGAACCACTATGGTTTAAAAACTTAGCCTAACCACAACAGGGTAAAAACTTGTTCACTGGGGCCCTGAGAAGCACTGTGCATGTTTTCCAGACAAGGAAGTTTGTCAGTTCCACCATGAAGAGTGGGCTGGGAGGAGGGTTGGGCGGGGGAGTATGTAGGAACTGTGTTTTGTTTGAAGGTCTGATTATGTGATGTTTACAAAATAACAAACACGTGATGTACACGTACTGTCTATTAGAACCAGGTACTAGTATATGAAGTATGTACAATGTTTTGTATTCTTGGCACTGTATAAGTGTCTGTGAGTCGTGAATGTACCAGTACATGAAGTATGTACAATGTTTTGTATTCTTGGCACTGTATAGGTGTCTGTGAGTCGTGAATGTACTAGTACATGAAGTATGTACAATGTTTTATGTTCTTGGCACTGTATAGGTGTCTGTGTTTGTGACTGTAACTGTTCAAGGCTCGTACAATCTGCTACACTGATTATGAGAGACAAGTTGTTATTGGTGCTGTGACTGCTTCCAGCAGAAATTGTTTTTTAAGGGTTTGAAGGGCCAAACAAAAACACCAGTAGAAAACCACCTCTGATGAGTCTATTGCCATCAAGACACATGTACTGTAGGCATTAATTCTGTGTGGTAGACATTATTAGTGTTGTGTGTACCAAGATTGTACACCGTACATAGCCTACTTCTTACAGACTTTAACAACAGAGAATGAAGAGTTGAAGAGACATTATCAGTGGCGAACTATCAGTAAATAACGCTAAGTTTATCAGTAATATTGGCCCATACCGATAATTTGTGGAACACTATTAATTAACTCCACAAATGCACAGTAAATGCTACCTATCATGGACTTCCTCATTAATACTAGCCCTATGACAGTAATTTTCCCTTTCATCTTTGGTAAATCATCAATACATTTGCTTTCCTTTACTGCAAAGCAATAGGCTTGTTATGTAACACATATGGAACCTCACAAAGTTAAACTCAAGTAGACCAGACAATGAGGTTTCAGTTTGTGGGATAATAAATGGACACATTTTATGTCTAACACTTTTGTTTTTACTTTCACAATCAGTTTAATTTTCACCCTGTTCTTTCATAACCAGTAAATAAATAGCCAAATCTTTTGAGTTTATGAGCACTGCATACCATGTGCTATCGAATATGATGTATGGTTTAATCATTATCAGAAGCCTAAGGTATTACACTTACAATAAGAAAATGACTTTAGCCCCATCAAGCCAAAATATGTTCATTTAAAAAAATGACTCTGTTGTAATGGACATGGGTTAGTAATGGCTTTGTAACATTAAGCATGTATTGTTTGATGCAGAAAGGAAATATATAACACTAAATAAAACTTCAGAAAAAAAACTTTAAAAAGGAGGGGCATTATAAACCCCAAATTACAATTTTTGGGAAGACCATGATACTGTTTTTTGGTTGCTATGTGTATTAAACAATACTTGAAGGCTTGTTTGCAAGGTAAGTGGTCTCTTATGGCTCTACTTAATAGCTGTAAAATACAGCCTCATCCTCGGTTAAGCTCTTATCTTGAATATATGTAGGAAACCAAGAAAAGTAGAAACTTCATTTTATCACTCTATGCTGTAACTTTGGGATGCTTGTGTCTGTCTGAGACATCTAATTTCAGAGAGAATGACTTACCCGGCAGAAAGCTGTTAACAATGGCAAGATTAACATGACAAGACTGTATTCTTCAGTAGAGGAATCCTCCTACACAGAGAAAAGAACAGAATGTAATAATAATACAAATTATAAACCATGTATCAATGGAAAGAAAGTTTAGTACAAACAATGGAAAAGAATACACTTCAAAATGTATTTGAAAACAATGAATAGTGTTCAACCGATAATCGGTTAGACAATCGGCATTGGGCCGATTATCAGGCAATCATTAAATAAGTGGCATCAACAAAATAAATTGCACTACTGATTATTTGGAACTGATTATTACGTTCCACATAAAGGATTGTATTTTTCCGCGCTTTTGATTCACCACAACCACAACGGGAGAAGAATGTAGATCATTCGATTAAACGCTATTCATAGCCTGGGAAGGTGCACTCATCTACAGTGTAACGGTATCGCAAGTCCCTCACGTGAGATTGTACTAATGCTGTTTGATATAATATCCAGTTTTGGCAGTTAACATTATACAGTTTTCTGCGATGAGCTTAGGAGGACACATTTTTTTCACCTTGCTTCTTGTATCAAACAAAACCTCCTGTTATCATGTTTAACGATTGATTAGAAAGATTTATTGTCTTGACTAACTATGAAACCAACAAAATATAATTTTTAACCGCCGTTTCACCGTACGTGAAAACTGGAAAGTGAAAACGATAACATTAGGCATTGCTCATTGTGACTTCTGCGTACATTAGGCTAGTCTGGCTAGAGAACGGTTTAGCCTCATTACTGTTCAGTTTGAAAATGTGCCCAAGGGTCTACAAATGGGATAAAATGATGAAATCAAGGCACCAAATACTCCTAAAAATCCCTGAAAATGTTTTGCGACAGTCCTCAGTATTTCTACTGCATTACAGTACTGTATTTTGTGATTAGGCAAACACACTTAAGCATATTTTTGCAAAAAACCTGTGGCAACTTTTTTTCCCCCCTGACCACATGTACCATACATTTTAAAATAACCCCTTTGCAGTAACTGAACTCTTTAACAGCAACCAACTAAAGCAAGTCTGATTTCCAGTGACACGCGCGACAAAGTCAATGGGACTTTGGTGTGTGTTTTCTCCTACATGTAGTTAAGTCAATGGAGAAGCACTGACTTACTGTGTAAAATCGTTGAGACAACGTTGAATCGGAAGAGTTCTCTCGCAGATGGTAATCATTGAAAACTTAAAGCAACATCCAGAATTGTTTTATTTTTCAATATCAGATTACAAAATTACTAATATTTGATTTCCTTACGGTCTACTTTTCACTTTATTTACGTTGGAGTTGCAACACTGATAATGGTTATCATACCAGTTGTAAAAGCTGGCCCTAACTTTGTTTTCATTTTGTAGCCAATGGCTTCTATTTCCCCCCTTCTGTAGTCTGTACAGCACTGCTATTTACTGTATTGTGGCGGGATTGCAATATTGCGACTCATCGTTATAAATGTACAGTGCCCCATGTATGTATTACAGTGTTCTTTATTTGATCCATGAATCTATAGTGTGAAACGTTAAGTTGTTAATTTACATTTTTTATTGTTTAGGCCTAGAAGTTGGTAATCATGCATAACACAAAGTCATGCATTAGGCCAGTTCCACGAAAATGATGAAATAATCGGTAACCGGCATCGGCCCAATTGTCACATGAACTAATCGGTCAAACACGAACAATTAATCTTAAATTAAATGAGCCATTGATGAGGACCTAGCATAGCAAAAGTGACATTACCGCACACAACACCGAATGACATTGGCATCAGTAACTTGCATAAATGCAGTGTCTCCCCTAGAAGGTTACACTGCAGTATGACACAGGTTATCACTGTAGAACATACATAGATAGAAATGTTGAAATCCGGGAAGACCAGATAAATGTCACAAGCTGTAATCACCATATATATACTGTATATCCATCACAGTTGATTAACTTGATAACATGTTTGAAATGCGTAGCCTCATGCAGAAGACTAGATCAAATTTCACATGTTATCAACACGGTAGATTAACGTAAATAAATGTTGTGCTAATTGTTTTTTGACATGTGGATGCTGCTGTCACACAGTGTAATATTAGTGTTACCTGTAAAGCACAGTTGATTAACCTAACAACCATATCAAACTGTTGTCCTTGTAGGAGAGCTCTGTTAGCGTCTACTTGGGCAGTTAACTCTTGGCATAAGGCTTGACGGGCGATCCGACTTTTCAGGGATCGAAGTACTGCTGGGAAAAGCTGTTGAAGAAGAGAACAGAAATATCTCAGCTTTATACACACCTTTCTTGTGGGTGTATAGGACACACAGTTTGATATAACCAGCTACTACAGGACAAAGGGTGTATTGTACAGTAGGGTTCCTTCATAATAAATGTTTTCTGGGCTTTTATAAATTTGGTATCATAATCTCGGAAACAACATGCATTCTTTGTTAGTTCTATCATTGTCATTTCATGCATTTTCTTTGACAAACTCATTCAGATCAACAATCACAAAGCATTGGTCTCAGTCCTTGAGTACCTATCTCTTAAGTTTCTCATCATCACCTGCCTCAGAAAACGAAAGCTTTTCGTTACTTCTTCCCAGAGGCAGCTTCAGGTCCAGGTCGGTCAGTATGGTTTGATAGGAAAGTGAATACACAGCCATCTCTCATTTATCTTGTTACTGTCCATTAACGAGAGGGACCTGATACAGCATGGTAGGGTTGAGAAGACTTGGGTTACTTTTTGTTACTTCCCAGAGGCAGCTTCAGGTCCAAGTCAGTCAGTATGGTTTGATAGGGAAGTGACTACACATACATCTCTCATTTATCTTGTTACTGTCCGTTAACGAGAGGGACCTGATACAGCCTGGTAGGGTTGAGAAGAGACCTGATACAGCCTGGTAGGGTTGACAAGACTTTAACTTACCCTTCTTGCGTCGAGTAACTTGCTCTCAAATATGAAGGAGATACAGGTCCGGAGCACCTCCAACCGTCTGGCACTATTGTTCAAAAGATTGATCTGTTCCTCCAAATTGGGCAAGGGTGGCCCTACAGGAACCACCTGGGCCTTGGGTGCTCGCAGTTTGGCAATCCTTGGATTCATGCTCTGCACCAACTACGGGTAAAAACAGTACCAAATATCTTGACCTTTGACCTTAATAGTACCATTGCGTTACTTATTTAAGGAACAAGCTGAGTTGTTAGTCTTTCCATTTCACCTACACTGTATTGACAATGTATTCTAAAGGGGAGTTAAATTGGATACAAGTACCTATATCATGCAATGAAAGACAACCCAATACATTTCTGTGTGTATCCCAAAAATACTGGTGCAGATAATTAGCTTGTTATGAACTCTGAGTGCAGAACATTTGACCTATCGTTGTATACTATGAGTATATCAATACATAACATATTTGCAATGATTCTGCAGTAAATGTCTGTCTGTGAATATATATTATAGTGTTATCATGTCCCTGCAGAATGTTGCAATGGATTTCAACATTTCATTGGTGTCTGATAATATGAAACAGCTTCGGTCATCCCTCTTGACCACTCTCATGTTATTCTGTCCCTCAAGAATGGTGTGATGTTTTTAAACACTTGTGTATAGCCTGATAAGATAGTAGTCCCATAATGAGAACATGGACCCTTCTTGACCACTATCATGTTAGCCTGTCCCTCGTGAATGGTGTGATGTATTTAAACACTTGTGTATAGCCTGATGACAGATAGTAGACCCATAATGAGAACATTGACCCTTCTTGACCACTATCATGTTATCCATTTCTTCTATCCCTCTGGAACACTGTCATTATGTTATATCATGTATGATGTATGTGTAGCCCGATAAGGTGGAAACACTGTAATTAGACATGCATACCTCTTGAAAACTTTGATATGATGATACCAATATTAGTGTAGACTAAACATATGTATGTATTTGTATGTATGTATGTATATATGTGTGTGTTTACATTTATATATTTTGACCCTGTCAGTAATAAACTAAACGAATAATTGATAACCCAAGGACAATACACAACACACACCATTACAAACATATGTTTAACTTTAAGTCACTTAAGCAGTCACAACAGTATAGCTAAAGGGGTCATTTACATGGGTATCCAAAAATAATTGCACACTATAAAAGAACATTCTACTGAAAAATCATCTTACAGGCTACTAAATGAATTTTTTTAAATGTTTCCTGGATGAAATATGAAAAAAAAAATTGCGCTCTTGAGAGTAACAACCAGCAATTTAAAATCAACAAAAATCACAGCAAAATAATCTGTAGCTTGGGAGTATTTCAACAAAATATTAGGAGAGTGCACCAAAAAAGTTTCACATCTGATGACTGGACTTTGGGAATTTGACATTGGCTGCTGTTCCTGCAATCAAATCTGTGTGCAACAGATCATGACGAGGGGGGCGAGGTGGGATGATGAGCAAAATAGAATTGGCTGCAAGCGATTGCAATTTGGGCTGCTGCATCAATCTGCGCACACGACTAAAAAAACAACAAAATGATGTCCCGCTGCTCACGGTTAGCATGCTCTCTCTCCAAACAGAATCAGACCTTGACTACTGCAGCATTCTGGCCAGTTTTCATTATCTTGATGATGGCAATTTATCATGTTAATAAGTAGTTTATTAGTTTTGCTGGCAGTGGATACATGTTAACTCCTGTACACAGCAACACAGTATAGTTCCCGCAGAGTTGGTCTGGAATTAAGTTTTATGAAGACTGTGTTCAAAGGTTTTTAACTTCACAGGAAATTCCTTGTAGGGTCTTTTCCATGCCTTATTATTAAAGGTATACAGACACCTACAGTATGAACAACGTTGTCCTAATAACTCTGATAGGCATTATAAATCATGAAAATTGCTGCAACTCCCATAAAAATCCATCAAAGATTGACCATTTTATAAGTCTTTACTTAACTCTAGTTTTATTTATGAATAAACATTAGCTTATTATGCACACTGATGATGTAAAGTGAGTTGACTGCCTAATTTTCTGTGATGTTATTACTTTGGGTTTTACAACCTTCGTTTCAAGGACACTGATCACAGGTTTGTGGTCTAAGGCGATTTGTTTGAAATATTTTATTGTCTTCTTTTTGTAAAGAGGAACATCACATTATTCAAATGAGATATGTGGGTTTGTAATTAGGGGTTTACTTATTAGGGGCTAAAATACGAAATTTTGATGAGCACAACACTCAACGTCATAGTTTGCGCATATTTAATGAGTTTCCCAGATTTATAAAACTTTCAATTGTGTATATATTGGAAACGAAAAGAGCTTTTCGAAAAATGTCAACAGATTTTGAATGAGACTATGACACACAACAATGTATATGGATGAGGTAAATTGGCTAGGTGTCCGCAGTACTTTAAGTAACTTTTGATAACTCAAGGGTGCATATAACTAACTTTAGACTTGCTACTTGACATTTGTAAGAAGTATACCGTGCCAATGATGTACTACAAATACAAGACTCTTGGGCTGACCTGATTATCTGGTATTTGGGGTTGGATAGGGGTTGGCAAAATGGAGGTGGGTTGGTCACCAAACTTGTCTCAAAATGAATTAAACTATTCATTTTTGTAACATATTTCTTTGCCTTTTTGATGAACATAGCTTACATTTAAGTAATCCAAGTATTAGTTAACGACCTGACTGTTGACTCTAATATTTGTAACAAAGTAGAACTTTAACTACAGGGAAAAGGATGATTTCTGCAGTGCTTAAAATCCACACTTCTCTGATGTCATACACTCGACCTACAGTAAACCTGTTATGACCTCACTCTTCAAATCTGCTGCACATGTATGCAACAACAGTAGCATTAATGAATAGATTATCAAATGAAAAAGGATGAAAAAGAAAAAGCCAAAACAAATAAAAAAGCCAACAGAACTTATATGCTTGAATAAGATGTCTGCATCACATTGACAGATAAAATTAGGAATTAGGACACAAATTATCACAATTTATGAACTAATTAGCATCTCAAGCAGTATTCTCTGCTCTTTGAATGTATATTCTCATACGTTATACTTTAAAGCAGCATTTTGCGTTTTGTCGCCGTTTTCCACTTTTTTGACAAGTACATCAAGTTTTTGACATATATATCAATTACAAAACAGCAAACTAAGATATTAGCCGAGTTTTTTCCCTGCCAAAAGCGTTAATTGGCGAGTAAATAAGGACATTTGCAGATAATGAGAAAAGTGTCCTCCGACAAATTACACATTTCCCCAACCCACTAGTTTGAATTCAACCAATCAGCGAGCTGGTACAACTGCCATAGACAATCTACACAAATCAAGCATGGTGTTGTATTACATATTGGTCAATGACGTTCGTAGCTTTTAAATATTCATATTATGGGCGAGAATTATT
>JAIPMN010006033.1:5894-16427 GCA_020650975.1 Apostichopus californicus
ATTTGTCCTTTCTTACAGTGGGTAGGTGGGCGCTACTCCCTGTGGTCGGCCAATAATCAAGCCATACACATATATATATATTATTTGTCCTTTCTTACAGTGGGTAGGTGGGCGCTACTCCCTGTGGTCGGCCAATAATCAAGCCATACACATATATATATATTATTTGTCCTTTCTTACAGTGGGTAGGTTGGCGCTACTCCCTGTGGTCGGCCAATAATCAAGCCATACACATATATATATATTATTTGTCCTTTCTTACAGTGGGTAGGTGGGCGCTACTCCCTGTGGTCGGCCATTGGGATGTCCATTGCCTTATTCATTGGCTTTGACAATTTTGAGCAGCTCTTGGCTGGCGCTCACTTCATCGACAATCATTTTATGACGACTCCGCTCAAGAAGAACGTCCCGGTCATACTGGGTCTCCTGGGAGTCTGGTACCACAACTTCTTCGGAGCTGAAACCCACGCTCTTCTGCCATACGATCAGGTGAGCGAAACGTTGCGCAGTTAAACCTCGACCATGCCAGATTATGGATTATCCCCAGATTTGGGATTATCCCCAGATAGGAATCTCCACCATTTCACATTGGTATGAAGGCTGGACATTTATACTTACAAACAAACTTAAACCAGCTGGGTTCGGTTTGTAGAGTAACTTCTCTGGAGATCAAACATGTTTGAATAGAAACCATTGTGCTAGCTTTGTATATGCTTGTCAAAAGACATGCTTTGAAAAAGTGTTATTTTAAATATTTCTTATATGAAATGTGTTAAAGAGTTACTAAAAAGTTTATGGTTTTTTTGGAGGACAAGCAGTAAGATGCAACATGTCACTTATCTGATGGTTGATTACAAAACATGGGCATTAAAAGAGTTACCTCATGATGCATGTGAATTATGCTTGGATTATTCATAAAAATTTGAGAGGGAGATGCTTGCGATGTTGTCAATCCTCCTTTGTCTTCGTTACATATCTTTGCCTCCGAGGTGGCCAATGAATTGATAACATGTGACATCTTATTAGTAGGGTATCACAATTGAGAACTGTGGGAGGCGTTTATCTTGATGGAAACCAAAAATAAAATAAAATCTTGGTCTGGAATTGCCAAATTTATCTTGAGTTTATATTACCTACAAGCAACTGTAGGGATTCTCTATTCTCATGTATAGTAAGTGTGGTTTTGTAACATGTGTCTTAAGTAAGGTTATAAGGAGGCATGAGAATTTGACCTGGGAGGCAGGGCGGGAGTGGGGAGGAAGGAGAGAGGGAGGGAGGAATGGGATGCATAATGGTAGGTATTGGGGCACAGGGGGAGGGAGAAGGGAGCACCAAAGTAAACTGTTTTGAAATTAGGCAGTATAGGGATATGAGTATAGGTGTGCTGTTTCACCATTTAGACATGTAATGTGGGTACCATTAGGTGGCTACCATTAGGTGGCTACCATTAGGTGGGTACCATGGGGTTGTTTGCTGAAGTGTTTGAAGATTACTGAGCATCTTATTGTTCTACTGGAAATCATGACTTGGAAAACTTAGACATAAATATAATTAACCCCCAAAAAAATTTATATATTGAGTAGTACTAATGACTTTCTAATGAAATATTGAACCTTCCTCTCTTAATAAAACAATATCTTCAGTACCTCCATCGCTTTGCTGCCTACTTCCAACAAGGTGATATGGAGTCGAATGGAAAGTATGTCACCAGAAGTGGACGGAGGGTAGAATACTCCACAGGACCGATTGTTTGGGGAGAGCCAGGCACTAATGGACAGCATGCTTTCTATCAGCTAATTCATCAAGGTATACCTTTCATACTTTTTTATTTTTTACAATTTTTTTTATGTATGGTTATATGTGAGTCTATTTTTTATTTTTTTTAAGTTTTCCAATTTGATTGTTCCCATGCGATTAATACTGGTTTGTACAGTATCTGGATGATAAAATATTGAAGTATAGAAGTAGCTAATGAAAATTCGCTAATGATTTTGCTCATGAACAATCACTTTCTTGGAAAATAGGAAGGTGTCTTGGTTTGAATGATAGCCTTCTTATTTTGAGTAAAAACACTTGTAGGTTTGTCAGAAACTATTGATAACATGTCAAAAGGTTGCTTTTAAAAAACAGTCCTTTTTTATCATAGTTAATTTACATAAATGAGAAAGAAGCATTTTGTTGATAAGTATGCTTCCAACTCTGATTTGTACTAAACTTATCTAAAATACTAGACTTTCTGTTTTGAATTATTCTTCAGGTACACGACTGGTTCCTGCTGATTTCATCGCACCAGTGGAAAGTCAAAACCCTATCACAGCCGGCCTGCATCATGAGGTGAGTCACAGACTACCGGATCCTCAGAGTTTATTTTGGAGATAGTTTGGGTCTTTGTGGGGTACTGTCCCACTTTATAAAATTGCAGTCATGGTGGTACAAGTGGCGTTGTGGTCAAGGGGTTAAGGCAGTGGACTTGTGATCTATGGATTGCAGGTTCCAGTCCTGGCCAGATCATTACATTGTGTCCTTGGGCAAGGCACTTTATCTCCATTGCTTCTCTTCACCATGTAGGTGTATACCTGGGGACCTGCGAGGTGACTTGTTAATATCATTGTGTGCGCCAGTTTGTGGCTGCACCCTGTGGGAAGTCCCCCTGGGGGACATGTGGATGTGGTGCACTGTGGTGCCCCAAGAGAGATTGATTGAATTGTGCACACTTTGGTGTGTGGGTGTGACAAGTTACCAATGACCGAGGATTTAGTTGTAAAGTCGTGTTAGAGGGCCTTGGCCTTGAAAGAGACTGTAAACCTTCAACTTTTAACTTTGAAGTTTTTAATGTTTCTTTAGATGCTATGACTGGTAATCTGTCGGATTCCATGAATGTATTTGTGTCAGTACATTCAAAGTGTTTCCGGAAAATATGAATGTGATGTTCTTGGTTTGGAGATTTGCCACCGATTTAGTCAAATAGTACATCAAATCCCAGCAAAGTTAAAGAAGAAATTGGAAGGGAGGGGTAAAGTTAAGGATTGGATGCAAAAATGACTTTCCAGACAAGACTATAGTCTGACCTTAAGGGATAAACAGGACCAGAGTATCAGCTCAAAATGTCAAAAATCATATTTCACACAGTAAAACACCATTGGTGAAAATGTCATAATTTAAGATATGAACTCAAACTATCCAATCTACTTTTGGTCTCAATTGATCTCTTGACCTTTGCAAAGTGAGACTAGACTTGCTCTACCAGTGTTTGGGTTTTTCCTTGAACTATTTTTTGTTTATATAATAAGCATTTTTCAAGTCCTCTACCTAGGCAATCATCTTAAATCTTGAAGACCTTGTAATAACGGTTGAATTTGAGATGATAATCATGTTAGTATTTTTAGATAGCGGCAGCTTTTCTTCAAAAGAACTGGTAGGTTTTGTATACTAATTGAGCTAAAGAATATGATAAAACATAAACATTACAAATAAGGGTGGTTATATATCAGATATCAGTCTCTATTATTGATATTTTACTAAGAAACCACAAGAAAGGTGGACGTCAAGTTTATTAAGAGGAAAGAAATTTAGGTAATCTTTGCAAAATTATTTCCTTATGATATTGTTATTGAATTTTTAGTGATAAAAACGAGCACAGTTGACTCGACCTTTTTTTGGTTAGGCAAGAACATATTGGATAGATGGGGTTTAAAAAAAAAAAAAAACAGTAAACATCAAAATTAATTTTACTAGGATATTGAAACCTTGCCAAACTATGATGAATATGGGATGTAAGCATCTTGTTTTGTCCCCCAAGAAACATTTGTAAATCTTTTGGACTTTTGGCCCTGTATTTTGTCCTTATGACGGTTGTGGCTAAAGCAAACTCTATTGTTTGAACGGTTTTAGAAAGTTTACCTTGTGCCCATTACAAGCATGGATTAAAGTTTATACAAAAGATCATGTTTCCCTACATATAATAATAATAAGTAATATTTATATGTGTAAAAGTAAGTTGGCCTGACATTTCGATCCTAGCAGGATCTTCTTCAAAGGCTAAAATTTTAGCCTTTGAAAAGATCCTGCTAGGATCGAAACGTCAGGCCAACTAACTTTTACACATTCTCCTACACAGGCTCTCTAGTGGATAAGCAGTTTGCTAACAGTTTTAGTTTGTTTTTATTGTAAAATTTATATAGCGCATAATCAGCAAAGCTGCTCAAAGCGCTTTACACAGTGACAGAACTGTAGACAAATATTTAGACAAATTGCCTGGAGTCTGAGCAAACTTCCCTTTCTCCCCATATTCAAACACCATTATCTCGGAAACCTTATGATGTATTACCTTTGGTTTGAGTGCTATATGAAAGAGGACATTGTCTACTCTTGATACAATTGATATGATTGGACTACAACCAGACCCATCAGAATACAGACCAATCAAATGTCTCCTTTCTATAATCCGTGGTTTTCTTGTGCAATCTGCTGGCCTCCATACATGTTGTGTGTGACAAGCTTTCACTGTACCACAATGTACAGGAATCGTAGCATGCAGAAGGGCAGAAGTTGTTAGGGTCCAAAACTAGATAATCAGTAAGGAAGAACTCTTCTCATGATTCCTACAAATAACTCAGACTAGATTGTACCCCAAATCAGACAAAATCTTGATAAAATGTGCCTATACAGTGTGCTTTGCAAAACTGGCTCTGATGGTCACTTTGGACGATTCTACTTTTCTATAGGGGTGCAAAACTTAGCTGACATGTTTCATTACCCCCAAAGGAGGAACATGGTTAAAAAACAATAGTTATAATATCTAAAAGTTTGAAAAAACAATTAATAGATGACATGTTTTATTCCTAATGAGAATGTTTCATTTCAATAACTGTTGGTCGTGGCGTGAATGATAATTATACAATACTGTAAGGTCCACACATAGCTTATTTGTTTCTTTACCAGGCAATGGAACAAACCCATTGCCTCTGCCCAGCTTTTGCGTTGGGTGGAGTGGAGTGTCAGCGATTGATGGTCCATGTTCAGTGTAAATTTCTACTTGAAAATGGGTACAAAACAAATCGGAAGGCGTCATTTATGTTGAAGGTCCAATGTTCATCACTGTTATCAAGAAGGAAGTGGGTCAAAGGTCACTGCTCAACATAAAGAAACGGTTATCGGTGTAGTTGAGTATTGTTAATGACATTTTATGACATTTGTCACAGAGTATCGTCCATAAAGTTAAGGAACATAACAGCTTCACTAAAAAATAAAAAGAAGATATGCCTTTATTTATATAGCGCTTTACATAGAAGGATATCTTGAAAGCACTTGACAAGAGTCTATAGTAAAAATGTGTAGAATTACAAATATAAGATAAAAAATATATAAGATTAAAAATTCTCTACTGCTTAACTTAGGTCTGTAAAAAAACTTAATTACATTACGATGGGGAATACATTGTCTGATGAGTCGATTTATCACGCAAATTGCAGGTCTCAAATGGTGAAGGTCCCACAGGATTTACAAGTCTCGCAAACTGGAGGGATTGGGGGCTAAAGGTCTGGCGATATGCAAGACTAAACCATTATTAGTCTTACAAACTATATATTGTCCTCATAAACTTCTGGGCCCAGAAGCTGCAGGTCTGTAAGGTGCAGATCCTAATTGTTTTAGTCTTACAAACATTTTTTTGATATACTATATGACTTAGATGCTGGAGGGACTCAAAAGTTGCAGGTCTCACAATATGCAAGTCTGGAAAATATAGGTCTTACAAACGATATAGTCCTTGAAAACTGTAGATCTCAAAAGCTGCAGGTCTCAAATGCTTCTAGGTCTCACAGACAATATTTGTCATAAAACTATAAGACTGTACTCTATGACTAAGGGAAGCTTGGGGTCGGACAAAGTGCAGGTTTCACTCAATGTAGCAGGTCTCTTCAAGTTCATATTCATTTCAAATAAGTATGACATAAATCTGAATCTGATACAGTTCTTAAAGTTCAGTTGTTACTTTCTTGGCGCAAACTGCAGGTCTCTTAAATGTAAAGTTCTTGCAAATTGCAGGATCCAGAAGCTGCATGTTTCATAAAAGTGCAAGTTATCCAGAACTTTTAGGTCTTGCAAACTTCAGGGCTCACAAATGATAAGGCTCACAAAATGCAGATGAAATCTGCCATCGTGAAATTACTTTGGCAGAATATTTCAAGAAACTATGTGACATAAAGTTGATCCAAGTCTTTATGCAAGAAATGCACAAGGTACCCAAGTGAGGATTGCAACAGTTTAATCCTTCAAAGGCATGCTTCCTATAAAGTACATGTGTCTTGTTATGGGAGTGCAGGGGGAGGGGGGGGGTAAGGAGTTGGAGAAGGGAAGGGGAAGTGGTAGCCTTAAGAAATAGAAAGATGTTTTATTGTTATTTTTGATAATTTCCTACAATAACTCTTTGTCTTTTCATGTTTCAATTATTCACCCTCTTTGCTCTCTACATATTTTTTGTAGTCATTTCATTGTTACATAATGGATCCACATCTTCCATTTTGTAGATTTTACTTGCAAATTATCTGGCTCAGACGGAGGCCCTAATGAAGGGAAAGAGCAAGGAAGAGGCAGAGAAGGAGTTGAAAGCAGCCGGCATGGCAGCGGATAAAATCGAAAAAATTCTGCCTCATAAGGTAGGTAACATTTAAAACATTTGTTTGCGTACGTCCAAAAAGTGAGGGAAGCTAGGCTTCAATATAGCTTGGACTTTAAATTTAAATTAACATTGTGATTGCAAAACTGTCTCCCTTCAAATTTAATTTCAGTAGTAATTAGTAGTTAATTAATGATGAAAGAGAATGATTATACAATATTAACAAGAGGGCAATCCAGGGAGTTGCAGATCTCATCTACTCCATTATGGAAGTGATTGTTGGGTTACTTCTGAGTGCATCTGGTTGCCATCTTTGTTATTAGGCTAGAAATCCATTTTTTTAACTTACAGTATAGTTTCAAGTTTATAGTAGAAACTGACTCCGTTCTGGCGGGAATTAGAAAGTTCAAATTATCTAGGTGGCCAAAAGCCACTAAAGTCTTATCTGAGGACTTATTACCATTCTACCGAGTTCGTGATAGTCTGACTAATCACGATGACGTTTATTTTCAAGGAAGAGAGATTAGTTATTCCTTTACTTTCATTTCTAAGATTGTTAATTTTGCACACGAAAGTCATCGGGGTATTGTAAGAACGAAACTGCCAAAGATTTGTGCCAATTTTACTTGTAGCCCAGGATGGATGATATTGTATGCAAATGACTAAGGACTGCGCCGTTTGTCAAAATCATGACAACCAGATCTATGTAACCAGTCCCCTTGCCAACATCTTGTTGGAAGTAACTTGCTATGGATATCGTTGGCCCAGATAATACTGTGCCACGAGACTATCATGTTGCTATTACATTAATTGATTACTACAGTCAGTAGCCAGAATTTGCTATTTCCTGGCAAATGTTACTGCATCACATGTTATCAATGTTCTAACAACCATATTTACATGGAATCGATTCCCAGAAGAGATCGTGACTGATAATGGTTGTAATTTACATGTAATGAAAATGAAAGTTATTTATGAGAACATAATATGAAACATCACTTCTCTGCTGTTTTACCATCCCCAGGGTAACAATGAAATTGAAAGAGTTAATAGGGCAGTATGTATGTATTTTAGATCCTCCTGCAAGCAGGAACTTGCGAAGAAGCCTCATTGGCTTACCAAAGCCGCAAGCTGACCGAAGTCAGTCTCTTATGTTCATTTCTAACGTCCAAGATTATGAATTGTCAATTGAAAACAGCTCTGTAAAATAACGACATACATTAATCTTGGAGTGACTCAAACTCAGGACCTTATGATTGAAAGGCATCGGCGTTAACCACTGAGCTAACCCTCCACAAATGTAGTACTAAATGACAGTGTCCATGCAGACTACTGACTTAACTAGGCGAAACATAAAGGCAGGCTACAAGAGTATTTTGAGCAGTATACAGGTCTATTCCACATGCTCATACTTCAGGGGTAGAGAAATCAAGTTTACTTATAGGGTAGATACCTTAAAACCAAATTAGATATAGGTGTGTAACCAAAGACCCTTCAACTCCTTTTTTGCATGAATTACATTAAAGAATCCACCATAAGCAAGCAGAGAGTAGCCAATATTTTGATAAACAGAAGGGTGTTCATGCAACATCGATATTTCCAAATAGGTGACTGGTTTTCGAATTAAGAAACCAGGATTCACACAGAAAGGTCACTCAAAGTTTCCAGTGCTTTATAGGATTATTAAAACAATTACGAAAGAAAATCAGGTGCCAATTTTGTTGTTAAGAACTGAATGAAATCCTTAATGATTGAGTTGATTAAGATTCATGTTGTGAAGAAAGAAAAACTTCAGGTTGTCTTGCCAACTGGAGTAATATTCGGTCGTGTAGTAAACTTGCGGGAAATATGAGGCAAATCATGACCAGCTGCGTTACCTAAAATTTTGATTCAAAACCAAAAAAAGTTTCTAAAACAATTGCTTCAAATTTAGAAACAAGAAACATGGTTCTTCTCTATTCTGTTAAAAATCGAGTCATATGGCCTCAGCGACAATTTAAGCCACGAAGCATGTCACTTTTTAAGTCTTAAATTCTCACTTATAATGAGAGCATACAGTACATTTATTATTGATGGATGACTGCATCTGTAGCAATTGGATTCCTATAGCATATAAACCCAGGGAGTCACCATTGCTATATACATAGATGCATGGGTGTTGATGAGAAAGCCACATCAGCTATGCACTGGTGATTTCCATAATTGTGCGATCCTTTACATGTCAACTACGTTATAGGTTACTAAGTGTACGTGTCTATGAAGACCATATGCACTGAATGATTCATCTGTTAACTATGTAACATATCGCTATGTTTTTGTACAGCTGATAAAAGAGATGTTAAAAGAGATAAGAATTTATTGTCATTAGTTTTTTGGTTTCGATGATAATCGTAACGTTTGCATTCATGATGGCGTATGTGTGGGTGTGTGTGTGTGGAGTGCATTTGTGACGCCCAGCTTGTAATCACGACATCTCAATAAGGGAAGGTCAGACCAACTTCATATTTCTTGTGTAGAAGTACCACATTGAGTATAAGAAGCCTATTGTTTATGGTGGAGTTCAAAGGTCATTTGGGGTCACCAGAGGTCAAATTGTGAAAACCTTGTAATCACGATCTCTCAAGAAGGGAAGCTCAGGCCGACCTCTAATTTAATGTGTAGAAGTACCACATTGATTTAAAGAAGCATATTGTTTTTGGTGGAGGTCAAAGGTCATTTGGGGTCATCAGAAGTCAAACCGTGAAACCCTTGTAAACATGTACACCCTCACTATACATTTCGTCAGATTCATGAAGAAAACTGCTCATGTTACATCACGGAAACCACAATGCTTTGTTGCTTTTAGGAATTCTGTCTGTGGACATGATATTTATATTGTCCCATGTTGATATATCATCGGTACAATGTATGTTTAAATGGAGGGCACCCTGGTTTTTTTACGGTCTCTCAGTGTTTTGGTGGTTCTTCATTTCATGATGGATGGTGGTAAAATGCCCAAGTTTAGGAGGAAACAACTATGTTAACCAATATGAAATTCACTTGGCTGAGTTATTGGAGGCCGTATGTTTCATGATTAATTGCAACATGATGCTTGTCATGTGAGTTAGGGCTATGAAATTATTCAAAGATCATGGTCACCTTAATACTATAAGTGGGCCATGAATGAACTTTGTGCTTGTAGTTGTTTACATGATGGAGCAATCACTTCAAGCTGACGAGCTACGAATGGGAGGCCAAACGGGTAGAATTGAAATTATTCAGGGCCTTTCTACAAATAGGGACGGTCCATGAAATCCAAGGATTGTCCCCAGAAATCAGGAAGACTTGGTTATATCTTACTGTATCTTCAATCTATAATTTGTCGAAACTACCTAAAATATTAAAATCCACCTGGATGCTCACATACGGTCAAAAACAGAGGACATGAATGTTCAGAGAATTCTGGACACGGTGGTACAGCCTTCTGTACGTACAGCATGCTAAATGGTCCCGCAAGTGATAACCTTAGGTGAACTTCATACAACGTAGCCTACTATCTCAGCAGCTGATGTCATTTAAGCAACTGTTTGAAATCCTGGTCAAATATACAGTGGCATGCACAGGATTTGAAAGGTGAGGGGGTGGGGGGGGGGTCAAATCCAAATTTTGTCTCGACTGATTAAGTAAGGAAGGAAGTTAGGAGCTTGAACTTTTGTGGTAGGGCCAAAAGATAACATTTGAAGGATTTTAAAAAATAGGAGAGGAACTGCACTGGGTTCACTAAAGCCGATTCCTATGAAGGGGGTTTATAAGGGATGCTCCCCCAAATAAAAAAAATCAATCTTTAAATTTTCAAATGGTGCATTCTGAGGCACATTAAGATGATTATTTAGCCCTACTTGCAAATTTTGGCCCCCAGGAAATCTGGGGCAAAAGTT
>JAIPMN010006034.1:0-14045 GCA_020650975.1 Apostichopus californicus
TAATTATAAATCTTGCTTCAGAGCTATTTTAACATGATCTGTCAGGGTGTTAATATGTTTTTGGGGCACTAGGGCAAAAATGGGGGGAAAATGCAAATATTGTGCACAATGAAGTGATGTCGATTGGGTACTTTAGATGTAAAGTATTTATGATGATTTTGGTAATCTTTTCTTATACTGTGATCCTTATAGTTCTGGAACCTCATCAGCTCAACTGATCAAGCATCACACCAGGAAGGCTTTCCAAATATTTTGCCTATCTGTATAGATATTTTGCCTATGATACATACTGTAAGCAACTTTGACAAACCATATGGTACCTTAGCATAATCAACAAGATATGTAATATTAAATCATAATCATATTAAATCACACACTAACCTCCACCTCCAGTCCCTTGCTATTTGTATTTTGTATACATTTATAAGTGCCTTCCAATCATAAGGTCCCCGGTTAGAGTCACTCAAAGATTAATGTATGTCGTCCAGTTACAGAGTTGTTGACAATTAACAATTCATAATCATGGACGTTAAATATGAATCTAAGAGACTGACTTCGGTCAGCTTGCGGCTTTGATAAGCCAATGAGGGCTTCTTCGCGAGTTCCTGCTTGCAGGAGGATCTCAAATACATACAAAAGTGACACACTTTAAATTTGGATTTAACCAGCATTGAGAGGTAAAACTCATTAGTTTTAAGTCAAGATAAACATTCAGCTCCCACTCACCTTCTCTGTTCAAATTGGAAAGGCAAATGTGAAACTACCATCTGGCTTCCATCAAAGATTTGATGAATTTTCTGTCTTTGGAAGATTTCATGAGTTATAAACAAATAGAGAGTACAGTATATAGGGCATACAATGACATCAGTAAAATGAGATGTCTGTAGAAATAAAAATAGTTTTTAACAAGAATGATTTTGATGTACTCCCCACAAATGGTATAGAGCAATGGAAGAACACTTACCTTTAATACACAATGGATTGGAGATGCATGGTGTGGTTAATCCCCCCCCCCCTCCCTCCACCCCATCACCAAAAATGTTAGCACAATCTTGTGTATAGACCTAATATATAGCCTAATTATACCCCAGATTTCACCACATCATAACCTAAATGTTATTTTCTTCTGGAGGAGGGGGGGGTGGGGGAGAGGGTCCCAACCCTCAATATATGGGAGTAGAGCAACCCCTTAACCACCACATTCTTTTACAAAACCCTCCATCCACCTCTGGTATGGTATGGGTTGTATATATCATGGACCATCAATATTGCCACTAAAATATGTTGAGACATTCAACATATACAATCACTCGTGTGCAACATGAGACAACCTTAATGTAATACTTTCACTCTCAACTTACTCACTAATTGACACATTTTACATCTCTAATATTTAAACATTCCTCACTGTTTTGGAATAATTTTGAATGTAAGAACCTGGGGGGGGGAGAGGGGGGGTGGAAAAACTAAAGAAAAAAATTCCCGGCACATTGTAGCAGCAATTTGAAAGTTGGGAACGATGTACTGTTAACCGTTAACATTTAAGTTAAGGTCAACCTTTTGCCACATGTGTATGTGTGCATGGTGAATGTTCCTAGACATAAATGCAAAACAAATAAACAAATATCTGGGTTTGAACTAAGCTCCCCAAGGCCTCTTCTTCATTTAATCCACTCTGTTCAAAATAAATGATTGGCTTTGATATCAATGACAATGAGGCTATTGCCCTCTCAACTCCCCTTACAACTTTTGACATTTTCCATGGATGTTTTACACTTATTGCTATCGGAATGGCACACTTGGCCTATTTATGAGTTAGCATCCATCCTCGGATTTCCTGTTCCCCGCCAACGGCCGGCCGTCGGTCGCATTCTACAAATTTTTTCAACTTTTTAAGAAGTAAGATCCTTAGCTAGTCCACGTGAAAGCTCTGCTGCTCCATCTTTCATATTTTTTTATATTGATTTATTTCATAATTTTATTATGAAGAAGGAACATGTTTAAATATGCACCAGAAGGTACGTGGCTCGTCACAGATGTTTGATCTGATCCAGGGTCGTTTTTTTTTGGACTTTCATCTTTTGCTTCAGAGAACTGTGCGAAGGCAGTTTGTCTCTTCCACCATCCTTCTCCCATCTGTTTGTTTTATTAATTAAACAGATGAGTGATTCCAACATTTATAAAAAATGTCACAAAAACATATTTTTGAACAATCTGTTCTTAGTATTAAATAAATAAAGCTCCACCAGATTGTCCTGAACCCATCATGCACATTTGATCCTTCTTTTAAATTCACAATTTCTAGATAAGGTTTAAGTTTTCTTAAAGTTATAAATCTATTTCACTGTAAAGGTTGTTATTAACTATACAAAGAACACACTTTGAGAGCTATAGTAGCTATTCCTGACCAGTGCAAAATTTAAAACCTTTGAATGGCCTCATTACGAGTAGTAAAGTGTTCTTTAGACGACAGTTAATGGTACCACTCAACCTCTTGTGTGATATTCGGCGTATTTTCCTTTTCCCTGAGTTATTTTTCCACAATACCATCAGAGATATTTCTGAGGATATTACACTGTACATCCACATCGCCTATTCATGTATAGACATTCCTCTCTTTTGTTTGCAGGCAACGTCAACCGATTCTTCTATTTACAAACTTCTAGAAACGTTGCTCGCCCGGTCATCAAAAAACAAAAACGATTGTCATTTCATGGAATGCTTTCCGCTATTTATTTCTGTGATTGGAAATCACCTAGCAACAAAATTGTATTCATGGTATCGGCGTGCAATCCAAAATAAAAACAAATGCTGTTTCTAAACAAAGTTCTCAGAAGCCGTTTAGTCTATTTAGGGCTGTTTGTACGTAGCCGTTTGTAGTTCTTTGAAGCAATAAGCAGAATATTGACCCATACAACCAGTTAAAACTCTGGAGAGCAGTCACCGGAACTTGGAACGTTTATTTATCTGCTGTTCAAGGCATTTTCAGACAGATGATGTCATAGGTATCTTAAAGGCATTGAAGACTCGCCCCAAACCGCGTGCCGCCCTCTGAAAAAAGTTAACTTTCTGTTGCTTGCAAGTGAAGTTTTCTTGTCGCTGCAAAATGCAGACAGTAATGAAACGTGATACCTTGTTATCTTTTAACTGGACCTGAGATCAGGGAGTTCCATAACAACTCCCTGCTGAGATGTCCATCCCTGCTATGTACACTGTGTTGTGGGTATTGACCGTAGCTGCATGTATTGACTGTACACTAGTGTCTAATTACCGAAGGTAGCAAGCTGTGTGTGTATTTCTGGGATCGATGGTGGTGTCTAACACTTCTGTTACACCTCATTTGAAACTAGGTCAGATTACCGGCATCAGATGTTTCTTTGTGCGCGAGTCTTCACTCCTTTTAAAGGTCATCGGTATTTGGCCCCAATTATGCTAGAAAGTTAAATAATGGTCACTCTTGCTCCCACTCTAACAAGCATTTTACGAGCACACTCAAAAATATAGTTTTTTCTTAATTTTACTGTCTAAGTATGCCAGTTGTTGATGCCTGGAAGTAATTTGGTGACCCCCCTGGAAAATTACTTTTGAAGACTTCTAGCAATTTTAAGCATGCTTAAATCTGGGCGTTACAGTGACCTCCCTATCTCCCCCTCTTAACCCCCACCCCCCGATTCTCTCTCTCTGAGAAGGCACAAATTATCAAAACAAAGTCTTGCTGTTATTGTACATTATAGATGCAGTAAGCTATCTCTGCTGAGAACATGTTGTTAAATTCCTGACACTGCAATTGTTTGTTTCCTTGCCGATTCAGAGTACAAAAATTTAGCGATATTTCAACTATTTGAAATGTTTTACATATTCTTCTGTACCCCTTCTCTCTCCTCCCTTCCCCCCTTCATTTTTCCTCACCTTTCCCACTCACCCTCTTCTCTCCCCTCACCACCCCTGCCCCTCCTCTCACCACCTCCCCCTCTCACCCCCCTCCCCTTCCCCTTTTCTCCCCTCACCCCCCACTCTCTTGTCTAGAAGTCAAACAGTTACCAAGCAAAGTATATGAATGTAAACTATGTATTAGTTCTGGGAGCATGTGAAGCTAAGAATCCTGACACCTTCAGTGTTTATTCAATGTTGCTTTTTTTGAGATAAGTACATCTGTTTTACTTGAATCTGCTGGTGTGTATTTGACCAGAAAAGGAAGCAAATCTGTGAAGAATAAGAATGACAAACGTATTATTCACGGTGATAAAAACCTCAGCATTCCTTTTCCATAAATAGTAAATTAAGAAGCTCGGCCATGTGGAACCACCGACGATATCCAGCTTGTCTTGTTTGTTTTTTTGTTTTTCTTTGTCAGGCTACTGATATTTTAGGGAGGTTAACTCTTTTTGTCCCATAAATAAGGTCTTTGTGAGGACCCACCTATCTTTTTCTTGGAGTGCTTCCAGCTCTGTCAAAAGGAATTTTGTTACCAGTTTTGTTGTTTAGTTATATTATTCTAAAGCTTTGTAAAAAGCTAATTGCTTTGAAGTATTTTTTATAAAGAGAGAGGGATCAAAAAGCAATGTTTTGTGTTATATAGTAAAAGGCAGGTTTGTTTGCAGTGATGCCTTCACTTGAAGACAGCCCTAAAATTTAATCAAAGGTTCATTGTAAAATAGAGACAGAACTGGTAATATGTGATTTCATATTGTAAAGAATCAGAGGAATTTTGAGTTGATTTCTTTATTAATAATCTGTAAATGTGTGCAGTGTACAGTATATATGTTGGTGAGGTATTGTGGGGAGATAGGTTGCTCTCTGACCTACTTCTTCTGCCCTCCCCCTCCACTGCCCTCTCCTACGCCCTTCAACGCACCCACGTTCTTTTCACTGAGAATTATGATACAATTCAATGGTTTACTATCGCACGATGCAATGACAAAAATCAAACACAATTAACCCATATATAGATACAGAAGCAAACTACAATATTATTTTCTTTATTCTTTTTTTTTTAGAACAGGTAGTAGGTGGGCGGGAGGAATGTCTGATAGCCAAGTTATCCTTGGAAGGAAAATCTGTTGGTTAAACTTCCAGTTTGAAATACATCTGATAGAAATTAAAGGTTTTAACACAGGTTCATTCATACTTAGTAAAGATTCCTAAATCCTATTGGTCCATTCAGGTCAGCTGACCGTGGTTAATCCTGTGAGTAACGCACGGTAAAATTACGGGGCATCACTTTAATAAATCTTTGGTTATATGTAACCAAAAATGTTTTGTTTTATGATTTTCCCCCACCAAAAGGGAGGGTATGAATGAACGGGGTTAATCAACGGTCTAGCGTGCGTTACTCACATGATTAATGCACTCCGGGTGTTAATGCTATCGCTGGATGCACTCGGGCTCCGCCCTCGTGCATCGCTTGCATTATCCCCCGATCGTGCATTAATCCTGTGAGTAACGCACGCTAGACCGTTGATTAACCCCTTATTTATGCATGTGTACTCAATGGTCACATGGCGGTTATGTCTTTGTCTAATAGGTAAAACATGTGGCATTTTATCATGAAGAGATAATTTATCAAGTTCATAAAGACTGTGCGTGCTATTTAGGTCTAGACATCCAGTGGTTCTATTCCCACCCTATCTAAGCTACATGGCAGGTATAATCATAGCACAAACACTGAACATTGTTGTTAGTTAAAATCTCAAAGGCATTAACCTGTGTCCTCATGCAACGATCTGATTTCAAACTCTTATAAATTGGACTTCAATAAAGGATGTTTAAAGCTGTGTTTGGTATTGATTGTGTCCATGGGTCATATGGGTCATATGTGGCAAATCAGATGGGTGGGCTGGCCTTGAAACAAACTGTGCATTTGGGGCCAACGAGATGATAAAGATGCCTTTTGGCACCGGGCCGGCTGCCCCTCGGATGCAGCGGGGCCCAGATCCCAAGTCGGAATGCCAGAAGGCCGATCTGTCCTGAATATGTCACATTCTAGTGTAAGCATGCTCAGTTCTTAAAGGGTGTGAAGACTCGCGCAAATATAAACGTCTAATGCCGGTAATCTGACCTAGTTTCGAATGAGGTGTAACAATACCCACATCACAGTGAAACGATACAGAGATGGACATCTCAGGTCCAGCTAAAGATAACAAGGTATCACGTTTCATTATTGTCTGCATTTTGTAGCGGCAAAGCAGAAAACTTCACTTGCAAGCAACGGAAAGTTAACTCTTTCAGAGCACTGCACACGGTTTGGGGCGAGTCTTCAATGCCTTTAAAGTCTGACTGCCCTAAAAGCTCAGTGAAAATGACACCATTCTATGCAAGTTTCATATAAATATTCATTATTATTTATATTGAGTTATCTGTCGTTAAACATTTTGAACTGAATAAAATTCGCCAGATTTTGTAACGAGTCCGTAGATTCTACAAACTTCAATCAAAATTTGCAAGCTCAGCCCAACAGATCATGCGCCAATCAAATCTCTCTGTTTTGCTTACAACCGTTAGGCTTAGGACTTGCTATCACTTTCGAGGCTAGCCTGTGTTGAATAGTGTATTTCTTACTGATGTATCTTGCGAAATTGTGACATTTTCCTTCCATTGCAATGAATAAACAGGTGTTTTCAGACATTTCCTCCATGGGATTGGGTACAAAAGTGGATGATACAAGTATATATAGGTTACATATGTGTAATGAACATGCTGATATGGGATATGGGATTTTATGGTAAATCGTTCGTGCCATAAGGGCAACAGAAAATAAATTTCTTTCTTTCGATTGCAACAGCTTTTCTGAATTAAACCCACCTTGTCAGAGTGCATTAAGAATAAGAAACATTAAATCCGCTGCGGAAGTTTGTTTCTGAAATTCATCTGCAAGCACGTATTGAGACTTTAAAGGAGGATAATGTAGGTACCTGAACAACATAATCTCTTAATTCCACTAAATCCCACAAGAAGTCATGCATTAATTTCAAATATCTGCCACCCCCCTTCCCAAACCTAGATACGATTGGAACACAAAGGTTTCTATATTATATTAGCTGGATTACAACCAGATGGATGTAAAACATTGCAGATTTTAGTTTGATTGGTAGATATCCATGTAGCTTGATACAAGTACTACATGGAATCATCCCCTACCCCCCCCCTTCCTTGCTCCCACACACGTACCATCTCTCACCTCCAATGACAAATTGCAGTTATTAATATTCGATCTTGTGATATTGATTGTGGACTGTGGAACAATCAGATCTCTAATATTTTCATCAAGAATCTGTGCATATATGTGAAGCACGGCCAAAAAAAAAAACCCCAGTAAAAATGCAGTCTTCCTTATTAAAGGATGTGAAGTCTCGCGCAAAAAGAAACGTCTAATGCCGGTAATTTGACCTAGTTTCGAATGAGGTGTAACAGAAGTGTTAAACACCACCATCGATCCCAGAAAATACACACACAGCTTGCTACCGTCGGTAATAAAACACTAGTGTACAGTCAGTACATACAGCTGCGGTTAATACCCACAGCACAGTGTACAAACGATACAGCGATGGACATCTCAGGTCCAGCTAAAGATAACAAGGTATCACGTTTCATTGCTGTCTGCATTTTGTAGCGACACGAACAAAACGTCACTTGCAAGCAACAGAAAGTAAACATTTTCAGATGGCCGCACGCGGTTTGGGGGCGAGTCTTCAATGCCTTTAAGGTTGTGGTAGGTGATATAACACAAAGAGGTGAGTAACATGTCCCCTGGAGACATCACATTTAACTACACGAAGTTAAAATTCTTGCACATTTTGAGCGGTTTTAGAAAGTGAAACTTGAAACATTGTAAATACCAACTGAAAGCTAACATGATGTTGAAAAGATTCAAAACTGTGAAATGATTTCGGATTTTTGTTACCCCTTTGGGTGGAGGGGGGTGGAGGGTGGGAGGGGTTGATAGGGCAAATTTCATAAGTGGATAGAATGAGTGACTAACCTTACAGCTATTTCAGCTTAAAAGGGTACTCCAGATGTAAAGTTGACGGTTATTCCAAGGACTATAGTTGTATATGTTGTAGTGTGCATCTATGACATCACATAGTGTTTGCTTCAAGTTAACTTTCGCTAAAAAATAAGGCAACGTTTTTATCTTTTTCGTAACTCGAAAATTATCTTGGAATTTCTGAACAAATATTCACAAATAAAGTTGAATTCTTCTTTGTAAGTAACATTAGGTATGCACGGTCACCATTTGGCTTCTCTTGAATTTGAGATGTCTTAGCCGATCTTTTAGTCCTATAAAAATGTTTTTCGTTTCACAAATTTAGAGTCTTGTTCTATTTAAATAACAAACCTTAGATATATTTGTATTAATGTAACATTTGTTCCTGGGGCAACTTTAATTGGATATGGTATGAAACAGGTGTTTTTGTTGGTCTTATATTTATTCCCTTTAAATAATGGTCACCTTTTTAATTAGTAACCCTCATCAAGAATGCAGATCTGTAAGGACCCTATGAGCATATCCCCATGAAATTAAAAAGCAACAAAAGTAGGAAAATTTATTGTAAACAGACCACCAAATGGGCAAAACATTATTCCAAATTTATGAGAACACCATGCAGATGTTGCACATGGCTCCTTTAAGTAAGCGCTGGTGGTAAAGTTTCAGATTGACAATCTAGCTTTGATCTCTGGAGTAAAGGGTTAGGATTGTCATGCAGGGAACATGATATGTCATGAAACTTGCCCCAATAATAATTTACCACCTCAGCCATCCTAGTACAGTCGTTTCCCTGTCAACGGATTTCCACCGATTGGATTGATAGTGGCAATGTTTGATCCATTTCTTTTCTGAACCAGGACTACACAGGAACAGCTGTCAGGTAGAAGAAATAGTTACATCATGAAGTTAAATCACTCTTTAAGGTCTCTGCTGAATGTTAAAAGGGGTTGTCAAGTCCTCAAATCCAGTTGGGAGAAACTGTCATTGTCATTCAATTGCTTCTTTGTGTTGAAGTGCATGACAGAGGAATAATACACAAAAGATATTGCCACTGGAAGACATGTTGTCAGGTTGCCTTGGTGACAGAGTAAAACTGCAGACAATCACCAAAATAACATATATATGGGTTAGTCAGTGGTTAGTAGGTTCAATTATTGAGGGTACAATGATCAAGGGAGCTACATTTAATGTTTGACCTAATGACCTCAGCATTGTTAAGTTAATGTGGTTGCAGTGTTTTGTTTTTAGTAAGTCGACTACGAAGCTTGTGCGCGTGCGGAGACCAAAATAACATATATTGGCTAAGTCAGTGGTTAGTGTGGTTCAATTAATAGGGTACAATGATCAAGGGAGATACATTAATGTTTGACCTTATGACCTCAGCATTGTAAAGTTAATGTGGTTGCAGTGTTTTGTTTTTAGTAAGTCGACTACGAAGCTTGTGCGCGTGCGGAGATAGTAAGCATATTGTTCTTATATTGTTAGATTTATACTTGCGGATCAACTGTTTCCCCCTTCCTGTAACTGCTTCCCTTTCACCCATTTCTTTTTGGTGAATTGGGGATAAGAGGAGAAATGGAGTGGGGTGGGAGGGGGGATGGGGGGAGATGGGGAGAGCCAGAGTAGCACAAGTCTGTAAGTCTGTCTGGCATGACAACGTAAACAAAATGGCGGCTACTGTACATGTGTGACTTCCGGAGATACAAGTCATACATGTATGTAAGTAGGTGATGGATTCTGTCAAAATTAAATGCTGATTGTTTAGTTTTTGTTTTAAAACTGTTATTAAAAGTACCTGAGGTACAATGGACATAAATACATCGGGCTGGAGGTCATGCAGGGTGGAAGACAGTTCACTGAATTGACTGACTGTCTGGCATTAAAGCATGCTTAATATCTGGCCACCATAAGGCCTTTGACACTTGGTTTATCATTCACCAGGTGGGCTTCTGTTTTCTTGTTTATTAAACTTATATGTTTTAACACTAAAATGAATGGCATGAATTATGCAACATGTTAGATGTTATAGACAGTAATTATTTCAAAGGTCGGGAGGGGGAGAGGAGAGGGATGGAATGGGAAAAAAGAAGACTAAATTCAGTCAAAGGTGGGGTTCTTGTGTTGCCCTGACACTGTGAGCTGGCTATGTTTCTGGTGGAAGATCTCTTCCTCATGGGCCCAGGAACCTTGACACAGGTTTGAGATTGGATGGAGGACCAGGGTATGGGGTCCGTGATCAGGGTATGGGGGTGCGAGTGATGGACCAGGTATGGGGATGGGGAAACCAGGGTATGGGGATGGGGGACCAGGGTATGGGAGTGGAGAGTCAGGAGTGACAAACCAATAACCAGTGGCGTTGCACTGGGGTCACATATCTAAATCATGTGGGCACGTAGCTGAGCCCTATGGTGAGGTTGGGATACATGTATATATCAGTGGTGTTGTGAGCCAGGTCGGGCCCAGGGTAGAAGATGGGATCAGGTCTTCAGTTTCCTTAATTGTATTATAAAACTGAGAAGAAATTGTTATTCATCCCATATTTACTGGGGGCTCCCCTAAGCAGGGACGTAGCCAGGGGGGGAGCAGGGGGAGCGACCGCTCCCCCCCTTTCAGTGTCGAAAAAATGTTTAAAAGCTGTTGTTTTTTTAGCATGGTATTTTGTCAGTGCTCTTTTGATCTTGAATACTCGTCAGCTCCGTTAACTTGATTATAATCGTAGTAACATTCACGTCTACTAATTCAACTACTTACTTAGTTTGGCAGATGCAATTAGGTAAATTTAGCCTACAGCATATTACAAGCCTACAGTTGGCCACTGCGTAATAAAATACATATTGCCTACCTAACCGCACTCTATGGAATGTCACGAACCGTATACACAACAATGTCGACAACGTTCGTTCTCAACCTTTCTATGATTCGTCCTAAGCAACCTTTCTATGATTCGTCCTAAGTTGTTGCACGAACAGCATGTTATGAAGCTAAGCTAGCAATCGTACGTGATACGCACTTCCTATAAATAATTATTACACTGCTAATACGCTGCGATAACGATATTTGTTTTTAGGCCACTGCATATCTGGCTATATTACAAAATATGAAAGTTTATATTGTCCATCAGTTAAGTTCGTCAAATGTATTAAAGTCCAGACATTGGACAATAAACAAGAATCCTACTGGAAAAATTGTAAAAGAGCACTATGTTTGTGTTTCTGATATATTATGTAAAAGAACATGTAAAAGAATTCAAACAGGAAAAAAAAATCTGCTGATAATATGATATCATGTGATCAGGGGCGTAGCCAGTATGTAGCACCGTAGGCCCGGGCCTACACTTTCTTTGGCCAAGTTATCTTTGTTTTAAAAACACCCATATTTCAAATCCATAAGCTTGCTGGACGAGTTTAAGAGTCTAGACAGGAATAACTATTGAAATGAACGTAGCAAGAATATGGCTAAATTAGGTGACCTAGTCTTCTAATTTAGGCTGTCATTTCTATCGCGTGCCGTTTCAATCAACACTCTACCAGGCGAAAAAGTCTAGGATCCGATCTTGTCAGTTTTTTAACATCTAGTTAAGAACCCGTTTACACAGATAACATTTCAGTTGAGAAAACAGTTGATAAATTTGCATCAGATGGCAATCGTCGGATAGCTATCGCCTTCTCTTATTAGGCTAACTTAAACATTTACTGTTGTATCAAAGACAATTACTGGCTACAGTTGTATCAAAGACATTTCTGGCCTATCTATATATGTATCTACAAGTATCAGCAGTTGAAAAGTAAGACTACTCTGTACATGTACCTTGCTAATTTTAAATACATTATGTAGTATTGAATTACGTACTATTTTAACTCGTTTGTTTTTTTGGTTTAAAAGTGACATTGAATGAGGGGTCTCAAGTTAGCAAGAGGCCATGGAACCAGAATGAACACTCGAGAAGGGCCGTTTCCGGCCATCTGGGGGCTTTGTAAAACCAAAAATTTTCTTGTATGCTCCGCGCCAACCGATGGTGGCGCTCCGCTCAGATAGTCGTGCCAACAATTTTGAAAATCCATATCAATCGCAAAAAGTGCTCCCCCCCTTTCAAATTCCTGGCTACGTCGCTGCCCCTAAGTGACTCGCGACTGGCTGATTTCCCCAGAAAGGGGGTTTTGTCTTGGTGGTCGTATCTTGGGGTTCGAATCTAGAGTGCGAGAGAGTCACACTTATAGGATCTTGATCTCTAGCTGAGGATCAGGTCTGGATCAGGTACATTACACATCGTGAGACTATATGAACATATGGTGTTTGCAAGGTACATTACACATAGGGAGACTATATGTACATATGGTGAAAGTAGTACAAACTCTTTGCTTGCTCTTTAGCATTCTAGATTCCAGGTATTATGTAACAAATTCCACTGACCTAAATACATATGTATGCCAGATACTAGCTTCTTCAGCAATAATCAAACAAAGTCATGGAGACGGTAATTACAAGCATCATAGGTCATAATTATTCCTTCCAAATACATTTTAGACCGATCAAACCTGAGTTTACCATGCAGCAATAATCAAACTTCTTCTGTATTTTCAGTCACTCGAGTGCATTTTATCCACAGAAACTTGCAATCTCTCTAAAGTTAACCATAATTCAATATCTAGGAATAATCCAACAACTCCACAACCTACCCCACCCCTCATCCACCCCTCCCACCCACCCCTCACCCACACCTTCCACCCCCTCCTCTCATTCTCCCCACCCATCAATTAGGCCAATTCAGGGCAAGATTATACACTGTCACGCGAACGACATGCATGCCCATCTTAAGGTCACATTTGTGTTGCTGTACACTATATTTACATATTTTATATGTTTTTTTTTAAATATTTATACAAGCTGTTTATTATAGTATTTCAATATAGGTCAGTCAACTTATAGGCTCCAGTAGACAGGAAGAGGAAACAAAAGTATTTGATATAATATGACCTTAATGGTGCAATTATTGGGAGCTTTTTGGGTCACAACCTTGGTTGACCTCTCCAGTTTCTGAGTTATGGTAGCATGTAATCCATTTGTCCTACTTGATACAAATCCTTAACTTCCCTCAGAACTTTTGAAAACGAATGACTTCTTTTTGAAAGGTCAAACAGGTGGCATTTGTATTATTGATGTTTACCCAATATTCGTTAAAGTTTTTTTCCCTCCCCCCCTTGGACAGGATAGTGTGATTGGCTGGTACGGACACTTCAAAAGATGTTTGGCATTGTGACTATTTCCCTAAGTTAATACTCAAGTAGGGAAATTATTGCACTTTCTTGAGGCCACGTTATGTCATTATTATAAAAAAAAATTCTAAGAAAGTTTTAAATCGGGCGGTATCCATGCATGTGACCGACGGCCATGGAGCAAGTAAACCACAAAAACAGGTGGAAATGTCGTGCAGTTAACATGATCATATAACAAAGTTCACTGAATATCTAAAGAAAATGAAGAAATGTGTTGGCTGATGTACTGGGTAGAGATTTATATCAAGCAGGATAAACATATATAATGTAATTGTAAGTTATGGCATTAAATCATCAGTGAGTTTCCCCCCCTCCCCACCCCCCCTGATGTCAAAGTCCAATGATCCTTCCTCCCCCTATCATCTCCCTCCCTTTAATTGTCTTCTGTCCTCCATCTGCCCATTTCTCATTCTCTCCCTTCCTGCCCTCCATCCCTGAATCAAATTCCTTGGTTACATGTATTATTGACTGCGTGTTAATATTTAAAAAAAATTCCTCATACAGATACTGACTAATTACAAGTAACTGCTTACACGATCACGATTAAAGAAGGGGAAGGTTTGATCGTTTTTTCTTTCGAGGCCGTGTTGTGAGCAGAACCAATACTGCAGGCTATAAACATCTCAGCAGTACTGAGACCTCAAGGTGTTCAAATAGCGCAAACATAACCTCTGAATACGGATGTCAGATGGAACCATGACCCTCTGAGCAGAATTGAGGCATTTTTCTATAGGTGAAACTGGTGCAGGTTCATTACTATACACCTACTCCCCCCCCCCCCCCCC